>QZGG01000295.1:0-170964 GCA_006409495.1 Sedum album
CTTACCAGCTGCATCATACATGAAACAGATAAAGCCACTAAATAAACTAAATTTTATCAAGCTTACAAGCCTTCATAACAGGATTTGCCTTTGCTATAGCTTCCTTACTAGCATTTAGATAATCAAACGAGCATTCATGCTTGTCTGAATACCTATGCATCCAACAAAACATATTACCACATCGGCACTTAAACCCCGTTAACCCAACACGCTTTCTGCAGGTGCTGCACCGACTAGGCCCTTCTTTGACAGCAAGAGAGCTCTCAGCCGACACTGATGGCTTCATAAGCATGACAGATGGCTCCACAGAGTCAACTGACATTTCAACAGACTCGGGGAGTGCAAGTTTCGTTTCCTTATATGATTCACTAATGCTCCCAATCGAGGATGTGACAAGGGAAGCTGACTGTTGCTTCAATATGAACTCCTTGTGGCACATCGAGCACATATTCATCATAGTGGGACTTCCAAAAAAGCCACAATTGTTAACACACAGTATAGATCCTTCAAGAGGAGCCTGACATCAAGTTTCATCATGGTCCATTTCTTTATTGGCCTGCATTCAAATAGTAGAAAAACTATGAAAACTAACACTCAACATAATTAAGTGCCACTTTCATTGAGAAAAGAAATGTTGCACAAAAAGGTATGATCAGTATCTTCAGGGCTGTCATAGCCTGGTCCCAAAAATAATATGGAACAGCTTAAACAGCTGTGAAATGCACAACAACGACCTAACACCCTAAAATTTCTAAAAACACAGAAGCAACAACCCAGGAATACAAATGGCCAGCAGACTAACTTCAGACAGTCAGAGTAAGCTAAAAAACTGTCAAAAAGAGTCCCTTTTCACACACCTGTCTACATTAGAATATTCGATGCCAACACTCTTCTACAACACCACAATTGACAAACAAAACATTTCAGGAAACAATATGTGACAAAAACAGTTCATTCGAAGACATCAATCAAAATTCCGACACCTACTACAACTATTGCAGAACTCTGTCTCCAATAAATTCCTAAAAATAATAACTGCCAACAGCTATCCCTAATCGTACTTATAAAATGATGGTACAAAGTCTAAATTCAAGCAGCTGGTAGCTGGTACAATTCAAAACGCTTGTTAAATATGCATCAAAAAAATGCAGATACGCTCGAGGCTGACCTTGAAACAGAGAAGCCACGCGAGAAATGCGGACGGAGAGATGCGATTGAATTCTTTCTCGTCGCACCCTCCACTCCGCTTTCTTTTCGTCCAAGAAACGCCGTATTTATATAAAAGCTATTTGGGCCGAAATGAAGCTTATTGGGCTTTTCACTCTCAAAATGGGCTTATGTAATCAAACTATATTCGGCCCGGGTGGTGTGGTGATGACTGTGAATAAAGTAGATATTGACTAATTAAATATTTTGACTATTGAAATTTTTGTACATTTTTATAAAATTGATGAATTGGACAACGGATCGTAAGATACAGGCTCTCTTGTTTGTCTCGAGGCATTAAATGACAACTCTTCCAACAGGGCAACGTAGTTTTGTTCATCAAAATTGCCGACATCGAACCACATCGATATATACAAATATGGCCACATTTTGAGCTAGCTAGCCATGCATACCAATAATCCATAATAGATGGGACATTCAAATTGACGATTGAGGAAGCTTTTGTGTACTTATACGTGTGTTTTTTGTCTTCCAGACATTATTGTAATGATGTCGTTGATATACATGCATGAGATGTATGCGTTGATTTGATGCATGACAAAAATGTATATTTAAACATTTTAAGTTAGAATAGCTACGTCTAGCTCTTCTTTTAGTCACTCTTTCTTCTTCAATCATTTGCCTATACGAGCTCTTTCACTCTCCATTGTCTTTTGGTCGAGGGATGACTTGAGTTAGCAGTTAGTATAAGTGGCCAAGCAACTGTAATTTTTATAGATCTTGAAATTTAATTACAAAAAAATTGATATAACATGCACAAGAGATTCTAACACAACATGACTAATGAGTTTTGGGATGTGGCTGATGAGAAATAATGACAAACCCTAATTGGAAAATGTATGGCCTTTCCAAAAGTTTGTGTTTAAAACATACTCCTCTTTGGAATCATTGTGAAGAGAAACAACGCGAAAATAGGACCCGGTGGGCCATTACATATATGGAACATGCATTTGATTGCATTATAAAATGTGAACAGAAAGTGGTGAGAAGGACATGACCGAAGCTGTGTTGCATATAGTGTGCATCGATCAGTCCCATTTCAAATAATATGCCAAAAATAGAGTATTCGCTTCTATGGCATTGTAAGTTACGGTGATTATTTGTTGATTATCTATCAATTTGATGAATAAAATGACCTTTTATTTAAGGGTTAGGTCTTTCTTTCTACTGCGAAGAGGTTGCCAGCATTCATATGACTTGTTTGAAGACCTGCAGCGCAATCATTTAGACTTGTTTGAAGCATAATCACACGTTAGGGAAATTGGATAACAATAATCTCTCAATAAATTGCAACTCCTTAACTATGGTAGATTTTAAGATCTCGTACTGTAAACATGCTAGTGTAAGAGTTTTGAAATACTCCCTCCGTCCCCTTAAGTTTGTCCAAAAATATATATTTCACGATATTTAAGGTAGTAATGAGTGTAAAATGTGTGGTTGAGGATGAAAAATTTAACAGAATTTGAGAGGAAAGATAAAACATGTGATTGTGAATGAATGAAAGTGGACAAACATTAGGGGACACCCAAAAAAGAAAGTGGACAAACATTACGGGACAGATCGAGAGAGTAAAAATATCGACAATGCGCCTCCTAGTCCTAGCTGAAAGAAATAGAATGTGCCTGGCCCCTCTTGCATATTTGTCTAAACTCGAAACCCTAATATGTGCTCATTTTGATCATATCGATATAAATCATGCTAACATATTTCTTTAGTCTAAACTCCACCAAAATTTCCATTCTTCCACGTCTTTACTCCCTCTCCACACCTCTCATTATCTTGTTTTGCTTTTATCATGATTTTTCTGATGTTAGGTCACATATCAACTGATTTATTTTGTATCTTTGAGTGGCCTTACAGGTGGAAATATAATGATTTGTCACAATCCTAAAACAATATTTAATAATATAGACAAATGTGGCACTAGTTTGAAACCACGACAGCAATCGCCTAATCCAACGTCATTTTCTTCATATAATTACCAAGGCTTGAGATAAAACACTTATGACCTGTCGACTAGACACTGGTCACTGCACATCTGTTAATTTAAATTAATATGCGATTCGAAGGTTAGTTAAATGTAGACTAAAGAAACCACAAGCGGAGTGAGGAAGTGTTGTTACAAGTTACAACGTATATAAGTTTTTACAAACCTAACTCTAGCTTACTTCCTCTTCATCAATATTTATTTGATCCTCAGTTACTCTTGTCACATGCCCTCACCCTGTTTTCCTTATAATAAATCAAGCCCTTTCTCTCTCTCTCTGCTTCAATGTTCTCCACAGCAGAAATTCTAGTAGCTCCGATCCCCAGAAAATATCATGAAGAACACTGATTCTAATTACTACTCATACCACTTCAGTAATGGATCATTATGGTCCAACTCCAACTTTCCTTTATCCACAACAATATCAACTCCACTTTACACCAACAGCAGTACCACTCATCATCTTCACGACAACAGCTTAAGCTTGCACTCAGCCTCTTACGATCTGAGCTTCAACAGCTATTGCCAAACCCCGCCTCCATCTCCACCTCTCCATGATACTCTCCCACTATTGAGCTTGAGCCTGACTGGATGTGATGTTTATCATCAAGACGATTATGACTTGACTGATGGTTATGATATTGGGAGTGTAACAGTTTGTTTGAAACTAGGGCTTCCCGATCCATCCGGGTCTTCCTCATTTTCGACTAGTCAAGAGGCCAAATTTGATCTTTCTAGAGAAATAGGTCATGATGAAGCAGTACAAAGTGAGACAGTTACTACTGGGATTGATGATTCATCATCCACATCACCGTCTACGGCCGTGCTCATTAAGCATAACCAATATTGGATCCCAACAGCTGATCAGATCCTGATGGGCCCAAATCAGTTTACATGTCCTCTTTGCTTCAAAACGTTCAACAGATACAATAATATGCAGGTAAACCTTCAGCACCAACTTTATTTTTTAGATTCTTGGGAATATTATAAATGACACGACGTTTTACAAATCTGGAAACATGCGAACTTTGTGTTTTCACGTATTGCTTTTGTGGATAAATGTAAGTTTGAGCTTTAAATGGTTGCAGACGCAAAACTATTATTGCTAAAGGGGGGCACATCATATTTAGAGAGAGAAGGAGCACTCTAGTAGGAAAACTTGGTCCATTATTGTTTCCTCTTAATTTTGGGAAAAAAGCTTGGAGTTTTAGAGGACCCGACAGCTTTACGTACATAGCCTTATTAACTATTCTTTTTACCAGCATTTTGGTGGTAGGGTGGTCGGTCGGGGATTCAAATGCCCAGAGTGAATAAATCTAGTCCAAAATCTCTGGCATGGAATCAGGACTAGATTTATTTTATGTGCTTTTGTGAGTTGAATTTGGGACTAGATTTTGAATTTCACTGGTCAAAAATATTATCTAAGTAAAAGGAATTATAGATTATAAACCTTTTTTAGAAACACTTGACTTGAGCTTTCAGTTCCCTTTCACTCACTGGTATATATGTAGCTAGCTGCTTTGCTTGTCACTTTAATTTGTGTAAACTTACCATAATGATACTAAGTGACTGTTGCTGAATTTCATGTCAATTATAAACATTTCGCTGTGGTTGACAGATGCATATGTGGGGGCATGGATCACAGTACCGAAAAGGCCCAGAATCCCTAAGAGGAACACAACCAACAGCCATGCTCAGGCTGCCGTGCTACTGCTGCTTTCAAGGGTGCAAGAACAATATAGACCATTCACGCGCTAAACCTCTAAAAGATTTTAGAACACTCCAAACTCATTACAAAAGAAAACATGGAACCAAACCCTTTGGTTGTAGGAAATGTAGCAAGGAATTTGCTGTTAGGGGCGACTGGCGAACACACGAAAAGAACTGTGGTAAACTTTGGTATTGCACTTGTGGGACTGATTTCAAGCACAAGAGGTCCCTTAAAGATCACGTAAGGGCGTTCGGGAACGGACATTCTGCGCTTGGGACTAGTTTGTATGATGAGTATGAAGAGCCTTCTTCAGAAATTGAGCAAGACAGCACAGATGCCATTAGGCTTATAGTTATGCCACAATAATGTTGTAAAACATAATATTTGAAATAAAAATAAAAAATAATTTTATTGATTTGCAAAATGACGAGAAGACGCGAAACCCTAAAACTCAAATCGATCGATCGATCGGAATTTCGAGGTGCCGACGGAGCACGTAACCAACGCAACCTTCGCAGAGATGGATGATGTCATCACCGCCTCAGCCAAGGGTTCCTTCCGCCGCCGCTCCATCTTATCAACCTTATCACCAACTCGTCACTGCGGAGGAAGTATGAAGACTCTGGATTGTCGATTTTGAGTATTGGGTTGATGAATCGTATCTCAAGTCTTGCTTCGATCGCACCAACGAGGTACACAGTATTCAAAATGACTCCTTTTGTTACTCGACCTAATTAATTAATTTATTAGTTGATGTGCTTTTGTAACTCTGTGTAGGTGTTCTTTCGATTAAAATTGTTAGGAATTATGGATGGATTTGTTGATTTTGTATTGCATGCTGCAGCGGAGAGATTGCAGCAGACGTACAATGGAGCGTTGATGCCTGGAATGGAACTGACTTTTTGATCGAATTGGGCATCATTTGGAACAGAACAGAACTGTCTAAAGGTTATGGTTTTTTTATTTTGTTGATGAGAATGAGAGGAACCGTGCCATGTTGGAAATGAATGGTGTTTAATGCTCTTCTAGGCCTATGCGGATTAGTGCAGCCACACTGAAAAATAACTCCGCTGTGACAGCAACAATATCCTAGACGAGAGGTTAGTTTGAACTATTTTACTACTTCATAGCATTTGGATCAGTTTTTTGCTGTTTTAGTTCTGTCCAATTTTCCCAGTGATGCATAGATGTTAAGAGCATCCGCACCCGTAACATACTACATCCTCTTAGAGAACATCCTGTGACAGAACATCCTGTTTACTATTCACTGTATTCTTCAAGGTTCTGCGCAGCCACACATCCTCTAACAGAACTTTCTATTACTATTCATAATTTAAAAAAAATCAAAAAAAAAATCCATCCACTAAATTATTTGTATATGAACTATTGAGCAATAATTCATCAAGATTGGGCTGCTTTAACCGCTTGATCAAAGTAAGTCTCTGCACGAGGTGCATCTTTCTGAGTTTGCCATATGAGATGGGCATAAAGTGACAACATTTCTCCATCGGTCGGGTTGGCTAGAAGTGCTCTTCCACAGTACTCTTCTGCTTTCACAAGGTCTCCCTTAACCTGTTACCATCAAATGTTAACAGTCTTAAGTGCAATCTTAAAATGTCGTCACGAAACAATCGAGAAAATATTCTAATCCTTCTTTAACTGATTAGATACCTCATTCAAATACTTAGCATAATTGCTAAGAAGAAGCGAATTCCCTAGATTTTCCAGAATCATACTCTTGTAATAAGCATCAGTCGAATCAATCCCGTTCTCCACATCCCAATCCATATCCTTCCAGTTATCAGCATCATCTTCATCCGATTCATCGCCACCTCCGCCTCTACCCCGGCCGCAAATCATCCTCCCACCACCATCCCCAATACCACCAACACACCCTTCCGACAGCAATCGACTAGTCATCTTCACCACCGGACTGGAATTCATCTCCTTGAGATTACTTTCCGACAACACTCTCGAATACGAAGACGATGACATGGAACATAGCGCGAAGGAGACGGAGCGGTTTCGCGGAATTGGGCTGAAAATACAGCCCAATATCAAAATCGAACGTCCTCTCTCGCATCCTATCGCAGGAAGTCCTAGGGAACGTTCTCAACTCCTCCTCAAATCCATTCTCGCGCTGCGCTCCGCTTCTCATCCGAACGTTCCACAATTAGAACGAAACGTTCTACATCCTGTGCGCGCTGCAGATGCTCTAACGCAGATAAAGAAAAAATTACATGGATCCTAGCTAGTTAGTTTGTGATGGTAGTTAATTGTCTTATGGGTGTATCATACCATATTATTTTAACTCAGTATAGTTGTATGCGTGCTTGCAGAAAAGTAATATTTTGCATACAACGTTTGCTATTGATGTGTGCTCATCTGCATGGAGTAAACATTTACATTTTTACTGGGTCAGGCAAATGTTGATTTTGACATCTGAGTTTCACATATTAAGAGCTCCTCGCATTTCGTGGCAGATGTTTTACTTATCGAAAAACTAAAGATGATAAGCTGAATGTTTGTGTTGACATGAAGTTATGTTGTACCCTTTTTTACCCTTGAAATTTGGCAAGCATATGCCTGCAGATCACGGTGCATATTAGTGGGCTTTGTATGCTTTTATTATATTGTTTTTCAATATTTGTCTCTAATGTTTTCTAAAAGGCAACTGGTTTATTTCAGAGGATTTTGATGCTTTCTCTCAAGTTCATATATATATTATGATGTTTTTCCATATATTTTTTCAAATTCTGCTTTTAAGAGGTTTTTGTGGTAACTTGGACATTAATCCCACTGAAGATGGACTAAGGCAAGTGTTTTTACTTTTTTCCATTTTGAGAGTTAATACATGCGAAAATCACTCCGGGCCGAGGTTTGAGGTTTGTGGAGTATACAAAGAGGTAATTTTTTAGTTTGGAAACATATATTCAAGATGTTAGGAAATTTGTTGAATTGTGGTTTAGTCCTTTGAAATGTAGCAATCCCTGGATTTTCTTATGACATGGTATGCTTTAATTTTCGGTTATCCAATAATGAAAGAAGATAAATATCTTATTCGGGTATTGGAAACAACTAAGAGCCTTAGCTTATGGGCATTCCTCGGATGCACCTTTAATTTCTAAGCACCGCTGAGTTCCTAGTTCATGCAATCATCATATTTCATATTTCATTTTCTCGCTTTTCTTACTGAGTTCTTATATATGTTTTTGCCGTTCTTGCTTAATATTGAGCCTGCCCAGGTCTTGGATTTTACTTACCTGTCGTTTCTGCCAGTCTGTATTGGCCCTCCTGTTCAGGTGCTGCTAAGTCTTGTCTTGAGCCATTCATAGGTCAGAGTTTGACAGAACTGTTTTCAGGGAATATTAACTAAACATAAACTTGGTACTACCTGTTCACATGTGAACTTCATTTGTAGCATTCAGATATATAAGTAAAAATGGCTACTCACAGGACATGCACGAGTGGGCATCTTGCATCTTTTCACCAGGTAAAACTAATCACTTATCCTGAACCCAACAATAATGTCTATGCCAGAGGGCATCTCTGACACTGGCCATAGCTATGCAACTTTCCAAGCGAAATTCAAAAATCTCTGCGCCTTATTATAACTAAATAAATAGTGTATATGGGCATTATGCACTCAATAGTGACTTGGGTGTGTCCTTGTTTTGGGCAGTGGATATAAAAAAGGTGCATGTGGTGACACACACAAGCACTAAGCAACTCAAAGACAAACAGCAACACTACGCCTTGTTTTAGTTTCTATATTGAAAAAGGGAGATAAGTATGTTTTTTCTTTTGATTCTATATTTGTCACTGTTACTTATACTTCAGTTTTTCATATCTATGTATGCCTTTATACAAAGATAGTGTCTGCTCTTTTTTTGGTGCCATTCTGTTGCTGTGGCCTCTCTCAGTTCATCATCTTTAGAGTGTTTACTTGTGTTCTTTGTGCAGTTTCTTCAGTCCATGATTACCCGTAGCAGAACAAGGGTGCGCGCAGCTCCAGCAGGTTCTCAAAGTAATCATGTTCAAGAGCTGCTGGATCAGTTGGGTAGCAAGCAAGAAAAGAGTGAAATAAGTAATACAGAAGCTGTCGATTATGGAGTAGACAAGGACAACTGCAGCAGTTGCTTAACACCTAAAGGTAACAAGCAAGAAAAGAGTGAAATAAGTAATACAGAATCTGTCGATTATGGAGTAGACAAGGACAACTGCAGCAATTGCTTAACACCTAAAGGTAAGAGATTTCGCATACCAGAGATTGAAACTTGCCCTCCTGCACCAAAGAGGTCAAGAAGAATAATTACTAGTCCTTGCAAGTTTAAGAGGTCACCTATCGCCTTTTTTTCTCCACCAGAGTTAGAGTTACTTTTATTCCTCAGAATCCCAACTTCTCGATAGTTCCTTGTTCACAGAACTTTGAGGACTTTTAGTAGTTCTCGATTAGGTGTGCTAGTGTGTGCAGTGTCTGAATTTGAATGATGCTCTTGTTACATGTAGAATTTATCCGAGACTAGCAGCCTTTTGGGACCTTGGCTGATTGGTAGTTTTTTCTTAGTCATTTACTCGCCCTTTGTTAGCTGCGCATGACCTACATCATCACTTTTACCATGAGATGAGATGGGTTGAGAGACACTTTGGACTAATCTCTCAGGTTTGCTGCTAACTGGACTCATCGATGGGTCTGTCGAATAACTCGAGTTGTTCCATATCTGAAGGCATAAGGTGTGCCACAAATATGGAGGTTGAAGTTGCTTGAAGTGTAGTTGAGATTTATGAAGTTGTTTGAGTGCTATGTTTCAGTACTGTAGTGATGAAACTGTGTCCTTAACATAAACCCAATTTATGGGATCATCAAGTTTGGGATATGAGAAAGTGGCATTTGTTGTGTTTTGTTGAACACATATTCATTCACTTGCAGTCGTTGTTTACTCTTGATTGTAATGTTGGGCATGTTTCATTTTCAATGCCCATCTTCTCCACAAACATTTTCCTAAACTTTATAATAAGTGTCTTTGTCACTGCTTGTGTGATTGAAAGAAGATATGATTGAGTGTCCAAAGCTTTATTTTTCTTTTGAAATGGTGAGAACAAAGAGCTTGTGGGTGTCAACATGTCATGAACTGAGCAGACAATTACAAAGGAATCCAATGGTACTCACTACTCTGTGTTCTCATTGATTTCATGTATTTGTCCACTTAATGTACATCTACATGAGGCTGAGTCAAATGACATAATTCACGTTGACTGATGACGTCACCAGTAATATGGGCCGACGCTCAATTGAGTCCAAAAGGTCGGCGTAATAGAGAGCCCAATAGTGAGACTTCACCGTCACGTAAGACAGCATTAGTCCTCCAAACGATGATGTTATTCCAACCCTGATGTAATTTGTAACTTGTAACCCAATAACAACTCTACTTGCTTTTTCAACATGAACAACAACACATGATGATGCTGTTATGTCTGTCCACGTTCAACTCAATCAAATGCCAACATTTTGACTCACGAGGTTGCACCAAACAATCTAGAAATCCCACAAACTCATCCCCATTTATTACATTCACGAAGTTTTAACAACTCCAGCAAAGGGCAGTAACTACATGCATTTACTTCAATTTCAATTCAAAAACAAAACTTGTTTACATAACAAGAAAGAGTGTGAAAGATTCAAGAGTTTGAGTTTTCCTTCCGTTTGAATTTTCAGTGACATGATGAAGTCAAGACCCAACTTGTTGATGATGTTTGTCGGTTTTCACATTTATGAATAAATGTGAAATTTTTGAAAAAAAGGTTTCAACTTTGACTAGCTGCTGCCAATCCCCTACCCCACCCACCACACCACTCTTCTCTAATCCCTCCTCTTGTTTTATTTTTCTAATTTTCTACTTCTTACTTTGCAACTTACACCACCATCATCACAACTACCAACCCTTATCATCTCCTTCCGGCGACAATCCATTCAAAGGTATGTATGTATCTATGTCTGTCTGTCTCGAGCTCCAGATCCAATACTTGTGTGCCTTGTCTTGCATCTTTTGCCATGTGGGTTTTGAAGGATTTGTTGTATCTTGATGAGGATTCTTGTCACCACTGATTAGGTTTGTGTGTCTGTGTTGTCAAGTTTTGATCTTTGAGCTAATTCTTTTCTGGGGTTTGGCTATTGGGTAGGTTAACATTTAGATTTGGTTGTGTACTGTGTAAGTATTTTTGAATTTTGTGTGAATTGACCTGTTCAAAAGTAAGAAACTATTTGCCAATTTAAAGAAAGAAATCATTTTAAACTGGTTCTTGAATCTCTTGAGTCTTGCACTTTATGCAGATTTATCATAGTTATTTTGGAAGCTGTTTGATTCATGGGTAATTGCTGCGTAACAACGAATTCAAGTTCGAAGAAGGGTAAAGAGAGAACTAAGAAGAAGCCTAATCCTTTCGCAAGTGATTATACGGTGAATTATGCATCTGGAAGCGGTAACAAGCTCACTGTCTTGGATGATGCCACAAATGGGGACATTTTGGAACAGTATGAGCTTGGTCGTGAACTAGGGCGTGGTGAGTTTGGAGTAACATATATGTGTACTGATGTAGCTACGGGTGAGAGGCTTGCGTGCAAATCCATATCCAAGAGTAAGCTGAAGACTGCGGTTGATATTGAGGATGTTAGAAGAGAGGTTGAAATTATGAAGCATTTGCCTGTGCATCAGAATATTGTTACATTGAAGAAGACTTTTGAGGATGATCATGCAGTTCATATTGTTATGGAGTTATGTGAAGGTGGGGAGTTGTTTGACCGAATTGTAGCTAGAGGACATTACAGTGAACGGGCTGCTGCAAATGTGACTCGGACTATTGTTGAAGTTGTTCAGGTTTGACTTTGTTGTTTTTAGGTTTGAAATGGCACATCAAGCAATTCATGTATGATTTGCTAGCTTCTCTTGTGCAGTTCTTTTACTATTTAAGTCAACTGGATATGGTATCTTCACCTATGCTTAACCTATTTGATTGCCTCCTACTTCCAAACTTCTGAGTACTAGAATTTTTTTACATTGGCATTATTAAACTTCGTTTAATGGCTTTGATTTGCATTCTTGATCATGATCTACTGTCTAACGTGTGTCAGCTTTGTGCCAACCGATAATTCCAAAATCCAAATAACTTAATATTCCATAATCTATTACCGTTAGCTTACTCAGCTGCCTTTCTTGCAGATGTGTCACAAAAACGGGGTCATCCACCGGGACCTAAAACCTGAAAACTTCTTGTTCGCAAATGAGAAGGAAACAGCACCATTGAAAGCCATTGATTTTGGCCTGTCAATTTTCTTTAAACCAGGTGTCGTATTATCTTGTGGCCCATTTAGATGTTCACTTTGCGTTAATCCGGAAGTCGGAATGTTGCTGCATTGAAGTTTATGGATTGCTTGATTAGTGCTTGGTTGTATGAATCCCAAACAGGTGACAAGTTTACTGAGATAGTTGGAAGCCCTTATTATATGGCGCCAGAGGTTTTGAGACGTAATTATGGACCAGAAGTTGATGTCTGGAGTGCTGGTGTCATACTTTACATTTTACTTTGCGGTGTACCACCGTTCTGGGCAGGTCTGTATGCAACTCTATTCGATCGTGTGATTATATTTTTTCGAAGCATTGAATGTCTTTTATCTAATTCTATATATCAACCAGAAACTGAACAAGGAGTTGCTCAAGCTATAATCCGCTCCGTCATTGATTTCAAGCGCGACCCTTGGCCCAAAGTTTCAGACAATGCCAAGGATCTTGTGAAGAAAATGCTGGATCCGGATCCAAAACGCCGACTGACAGCACAGGAGGTCCTAGGTAGTGCAAATCTAATGTAAAAGTTTACCTCTTTTGCTATTGTTTTGGATCGCCATTGTATTTCACTGCATAAAATATAACCTTCCGTCAGAAATTCATGTTCAGCTGCCATAAATTTGCAGATCATCCATGGTTGCAGAACACCAAGAAAGCCCCAGATGTGCCACTTGGCGAAACAGTAAAAGCTCGTCTGAAACAATTTTCTGTTATGAATAAACTCAAAAAGAGAGCGCTGAGGGTACTACTCCGTTTTCTTCTTTAAAAATTTGAAATTATTTTCTTCCTGCTTTGCATTTTGTTTTTTTCTTTGTAGTTGTTAATGCTAAGTTGAACGTTAACTCTGAATTCAGGTGGTTGCCGAGCATTTATCTGTGGAGGAAGTAGCCGGCTTGAAGGACGCATTCCATACTATGGATGTCAACAATAGGGGGAAAATAAATCTGGAAGAGTTCAAAAACGGTTTGCACAAATTGGGCCATCATATTGCTGATGCAGATGTTCAAATCCTAATGGAAGCAGTGAGTAGTATGCTAGACTTGGACACCCAGTGCACTATTTCGTTGATTAATGCCATTTTATGTTACCAAAATTATCGACTAGAGTAATATTTTACAGGCTGATTTAGATGGGGATGGGAGTTTGAACTACGGAGAGTTTGTTGCTGTGTCAGTACACCTTAGGAAAATGGCCAACGACGAGCATCTCCACAAAGCATTTGCCTTCTTTGACAGAAATGAAAGTGGGTACATAGAAATAGAAGAGCTACAAGAAGCCTTGGCAGATGACATAGTGACTAACATTCAAGAAGTCATTTACGGTATCATGCATGATGTTGATACCGACAAGGTTAATAACAAGCTAATACTTTCCAGCACTGTTCTTCGAGTTGCCTAAATAAATCAGGTATTAATTTTGTTTTCTGACATGTTGTATTTGTGCAGGACGGTAGGATTAGCTACGAGGAGTTTGCAGCCATGATGAAAGCGGGCACAGATTGGAGGAAAGCATCACGACAGTATTCAAGGGAACGGTTTAACAGCCTGAGCTTGAAGCTGATTAGGGCTGGATCTGTAAGGCCTAAAGGCTGGCTCTACCTGCTCGAACAACTACAGCACGAAACAACAATTGACAGACTCAGTACCAAGAAGTTAAGAGCATCAATTGATGTCCTGTTGTTTGGTCATTTGTGCTCGATAGGAGAGGCTGAGAGACCAGCTAGAGTGGGATTTTGGTTGCATGGTATTATTGTTAACACTGCAATGTAAGAAATGTTGACTACTGAAGGAAAGAAAAAGATATCATTCTTGAATATATAGAGAGTGAATCCATTTATTGAAATGCTTTTGTTTGGGGAACATATTGGCGTGACTTTTGACTCGTAGTAAATAGTTGCGCTGACGAAATATGCTTACGGACGAAACTCGACTAGGTACCGGTTGGTTGGTTACGGCCGCTTCAACAACCAACAACTTTCAGTTATTTAATCTTTTGACGATCCAAACAATGCGAACCCGACATAAAATCAACAACATAATTTTGATAAAAGAAATGCAATCCGATGATAAAATGACCGGTGGGTCAATTTTATGTATTTATTTTAGGACTTAATATTTTTGTAATTGAATTTTAAAATATTACTCCCTCCATTCCATTTTGAGTATTTCATTTGAGAACTTTTACGGTTTTAAGAAAATTGCGAAATGTGAGATAAAAAGTAAGAAAGAGAATGCGTGGGATAAAAAATATGAAAGATGGTGTAAATGTAGAGGTAAAAAAAAATTTAATCTTAGGAAATAAGAAGATCATTTTGGACATTCAAAAAGGAAATGCGACACTCATAATGCCACGGAGGGAGTATGACGGAACAAAAGCAGGCGTCTTTGGTGTTGTGTTGTGTTCTTGTCGCACATAAATAACATCGTATTCGCCGAATCTTCAAAAGCTCTACTCTAATGGCCGCCGCCGCCGTCTCCTCCTCCGCGATCGCATTTTCCCGTTCCCTCCCTCACCGATCCACTCTCCACCTCTCCTCTTCCGTCCCACTCCTCCCTAACTACAACCCCTCCACCCTCTCCATCTCCCTCTCCTTCCGCCGCCCTCGCTTCCCTATCAAACCCTCATCAATCTCATCTCCAACGGCGGAGGAGACGACGGAGGTAACAACATCCGCGGCCTCGGTGGAAACGATGACAATGAGGGTGACGCAGGGGGCGATAAAAACAAGAATGAAGCGTTGTTGGCTTTAGCAGAGATTGGGAAGGGATTGGAGAGTTTACCGAAGGATCTAAGTGCTGCTGTTGTTGCTGGAAAGCTCCCTAAGGAGATTGTGTTGAAGTATTTTGAATTGGACAGCTCCCCTGTCTTCAAATGGTTGATGCAGTTTGCTGGTTTTAGGGAGAGGCTTTTGGCTGATGATTTGTTCTTAGCTAAAGTTGGTATGGAGTGCGGTGTCGGCATGTTCACCAAGGTTCACTTGCACACGCACTCTCTTTATGTGTTTATATGTTTCTTTATGACCCCTTGGGCAAATGTTTATTTTGTGGGTGCAATCTGTTGACAGACTTTAGCTGAATATAATCAGCGAAAGGAGAACTTTTTCAATGAAATTGAAGTTGTCTGCGCGGACGTGGTACGGATTTTTACAAGCTTTGCCAGTTTCTTTCCATTCGATATTTATGGCATCTGCCTCATTTAAATAACTTGATTATTTTGCCGGGTATAGAGCTGAAGCAACTAATGTTATGTGTGGCACCTGCTTCAAACATGGACTTGACACTAATGAAATATAGATCTAGCTAAATATGTAGCTAGTAATTCACCTAACTTTCTACAATTTGGCGGTGCAGTACTTATAATATCCCAGATAAGTTCTGTAATTTTAGTGGGATGTTCTTCATTTGCCTTCTCTGGTCTGGACTGCAACTGAACTTCGCTTCACTTAGTGATATGGTGTAGGCTTCATATCATTCGTGTATCCATTATATCTTTTACTGTTTTTACTTAGGTAATGGCCGTACTTGCTGATTTTATGCTTGTATACCTGCCTGCTCCCACTATTTCTTTCCGGCCACCCATTAACCTCAACGCAGGACCCATTGCCAAGTTTTTCTTTAGGTGCCCTGACAATGCTTTCCAAGTAAGTGTTCTTCTTTTGAACGTATATGTATATATTTTCATCATGTTTGACATATTTTAGGTTTTTTCCTAAGTTTTGCTTGCAGCAAAAAACAAACAATTGAATGTATTTTTTCTATGTTGCAGATTGCGTTGGGAGGATCATCTTATTCATTCCTGGAGAGAATGGGAGCCATATTGGTATGGAAGTTTTCATCACAACTTTGTAAGTTTTTTAAAGGCAAGCGGCTAACTTTTGTGTATGCTTTATACAGCGCAATGGGGCAAAGCTTTTTGTAGTTGGCACTACGTCATCATTGGTAAGTTACTTATTCGGTTTTGAATCCATCTTACTTCTTAGACCGTTTCTACTTGATGTATTTCTTCGATCTTCATGGTGTTCTGAGATACTACGTAATGTATAAGGCATGTCAGTAATATCAACTTGTTAGTAGTTCATTCTTTAGTTATGCCGCCCAACAAACTGCTTAGGACGTATCGCTTCAACTTTTGAATTCTCATATGCTAAATTCATTGCAATTTTCGCTTCAACTTTTGTTCAATTAGAGTACTAGATTATTGTGTTAGGCTACATTCAGATAATAGCAAAGTTCTTACGCCATGGATTGTGTGTTTTACTAGGTTGGTACAGCTGTAACAAATGTATTCATCAACGCACGTAAGGCAGTTGAAAAGTCTGCAGATGGTGAAATTGAGACTGTTCCTGTACTCGCAACCAGTGTTGGTTATGGTGTTTACATGGCAGTGTCTAGTAATCTCAGGTATGTTGCACTCATATTATAGTCAGATGAAATACTTGTTCATGATTATTGAATTCCCCATTTTGCAACTAGTCCATGTTATTAGTCTCACGAGGTGTCCTGCCCTTGCTTTCCAAATGCTAGCCTCTGTAATTGTCTCTTTTTTCGCTGGAAGCAACTGTTTTTATAGCAAAATTATGATATATGTAGTCTTAATGAAAATGAAGACTGACCCAAATTGATATATGTAGTCGAATATACTTTCTTTAACTGCATTCAGCACAAATTCGAACTGACCCCATATATTACTATGTGGTACAGGTACCAAATACTCGCGGGAGTCATAGAACAGCGTCTCCTTGAACCTATGTTACATCAACATAAGCTTATACTGAGCGCACTTTGCTTCGCAGTCAGAACTGGCAACACATATCTCGGTTCACTATTGTAAGTTCCTACAATCAGCTTGTATCTCTTCAAAACTCGTCGAACTGGCTTTCTATAACTATTTGCACAACCATATTCTGAACCAGGTGGGTGGACTATGCTCGTTGGGTAGGATTCCAGAAGGCACATGAGTAGGGAACAAAGCTCATTCATTCAAGCAACACAAACGCTTTGGCAAATTCAAAGTATGAAGTAGTTTGAGTAGAGAAAAATATGAACTTAACACCATTTGATATCTTGTAGTCGAAATACATTGTCACCTCTCAATACTGTAAATGGGCTAGTCCGCTATTGGGCCTCAGCAGTATTGACCCGGCCCAACAATAGCTCATGAAACAATTGTTTATTTATAGAAGGGTCCCTAAAGTTGACACATAAAGACATACACACGACATTAAGAAAACAGAATTTAGTAGAAAGAAAGAAGCCAAACAGTGTTTTAAATTTTTCAATGGATGGAGTGGAGCAGTCGAGGTCGAGGGACATGAGAGAAGAGAAGACACCAGACAAGGCTGCTATTGCACTGTTTTTAACACATTTTTAATAAATAAAATTACGTAGTAACGTATGCAGCAGTGTAATAAACATATTATTATTAACATGTGTAAGAGATGAGCTGGCATGAGCGTATCACAACTGGCATCTGTACGGCCACCACTACTTTCCATTATTACTAAATTTTATTTCAGCTACGAACCGACGCCGCTACCCAGTCCCCACCACCACCGCCCACCCCAAACCACACACCCACTCCTTTCCCATCAAGTCATCCTTGTTCTCACCTTTAGTCTTGTTAAATCAATTCACATAATCATTAGTATAATTAATTAGCACTAAACAAAACACAAACATGCATTAACGTTGCTGCATTGTACATGGTACTTTGTGTAAGGAAGTGTCGCTTTTTGTTTCTCTACCCAACAACTATATTTTCAGAAAATAATATTAAAAATGTGATAAATGATTGTTTTAATTTTTTATATTGAAAATGACAATGAATCATGTGACAAGAATTAATGATTTATGCGGCATACAAAATACGTGAAATTGTGAAGAACAAAAAGTACAAAAAAGGCATTGTTGACCGAGACGACAAAAAGTCAAAACACACATAGAATCCGGTCTGAGCTCCATTTAACAGAATTGTATAACGGTAAGATAATTAAGATTAGAGAATGCAAAAAGACAAATTACAATTGGACAAAATCCGTAATTTTAATCTTTCCACAAGGGCATATCGGTCATATTAAAAATGCATCGCCACAAGCACAAGTAGTGAATTCCCTTCTCTCTCCCACGCTTTCTTCTCTTCGTTTTCTCTCTTCTGAAAATCTTAAATTCAAAAACAATTTAATCCTCCGCCGCCGTCTTCCGGTCAACCTCATGCGGTGTTTCTGCTGCTTCCGGCGGTGTTTAATTTTCAACACGAGAGGCGAACGTTGAGAGAAAGAGAGGTTTTTTAGGGGTTTAGGGATGGGGAAGTTGGGGGTTGGAATAGCGGTGGGATGCGCGGTGGCGTCGTGCGCGATCGCGGCGATACTGGTTGGGAAGAGAGTGAAAAGTAGGAGGAAGTGGAATAGAGTTGTTGGTGTGTTGAGAGAGTTGGAAGAAGGGTGTGAGACATCTGTTGGGAGATTGAGGCAAGTCGTTGATGCTATGGCGGTTGAGATGCACGCTGGTTTGGCTTCTGAAGGCGGTTCCAAGCTTAAGATGTTGTTGACTTTCGTTGACTCCCTCCCTGACGGGTATTTCATTCTTTTTGATTACACTGATTTTGTGTAACTGAAATGTTAGATTGGTTTTAGCAAATCGTTTCATTCTTTATTATTGTTTCTATTTATTTGTGCGTTATCTTTGTGATTTTTGGTTTAGAGATTCTTTTCAGTTTTTGGAATTTTGCATTCATAGTGTTTTTTTTTTTTCAATTAGATGTACTTGATTTCAATCATTAATGACTTGTAACTGTGGTTTGCTGGTGAATCGAGCTATTTGGTTTGACTTTCCGATTTGGTGAATCAGTGTATTCTAACTTTATGTGTGGGAATATATGTCTAGAGACTTTACGCATCTTTGTATTTGTGGTGATTACATCAGGTGCCGCTTCTATTCTTTAGAATTAAGAGTGCTGTATAGCGGTATAGCCTTTATGGTACCACTAGCATGTGGTGGTACTTTGTATTTATGATATGATGTGTCATTATTTTCAGTGTTTTTGTATATTGAGTGATGCGGAGATGATGTGGTTGTTGATGTTGTGTGGAGTGATCATCAAAGAAAGTGCATATACTTTGAGTGTTGAGTCAGTTTTGGAAATTTTCTTCAGGAGTGAGAAGGGAACATACTATGCACTAGATCTTGGAGGTACTAATTTCAGGGTTTTGCGCGTTCAGCTTGGAGGTGAAAACCATGGTATACTAGAATGCATTGTGGATAGGCAGCCAATTCCTCAAAATTTGATGACTGGCAGGAGTGAGGTGGGAGTTTGGAACTCATACGTAATCATAGTATTCTCTACTCAGCCATGATGTTCGAACATCTATGTTGACTGTTTGGTTAAATGTAGGAACTATTCGATTTTATTGCGTCGTCATTGAAGAGGTTTGTTGAGACTGAAGGAGAAGTTTCCGAGTCTTCGACAAATAAAAGAAGGGATCTTGGGTTCACATTTTCTTTTCCAGTAAAGCAAACATCAGTCTCTTCGGGAATACTCATCAAGTGGACTAAAGGATTTTCTATAAGAGACATGGTTAGCAATACTTATGTGGTGCTATCCACTGCTTTTCATATCATGATTCATAATATTTTGTAAGCAACACATGTCGCTTGTATGGATTTTAATTGTAAAATATCTGTGAAATCTATCATCTCGTTGTTTTTATTAGTGTAAAGTCTGTGTAATATGTTATCACATGTAATTTGGTTCCTGCGCAGGTCGGAAAAGATGTCTCTGAATGTTTACATGCTGCGATGGCTAAGATAGGACTAGATATGCGAGTAGCTGCGCTGGTAAGTAGCTTTTGATGTTTACTTTGTTTTAAGCAAGCTGTTTCTTCTTTTAAAATTGCTGCAGTGTACAAGCGGGGTACACCTACACTTATTACTTATGCTTTTCAGTTCAGACAATCTAACAGCATCTTTGATCAGATAAACGACAGCGTTGGCACTCTAGCCGTTGGGCATTACCATGACCCGGACACAGTGGCTGCCATTATTATAGGGACAGGCACCAATGCTTGCTATGTGGAGCGGACAGATGCAATAATCAAATCGCAAGGACTAATAACAAGTTCTGGGAAAATGGTATCTTGTTGAACGATTCTGACAACGTCAATTTCTCGTATTATGTTTGTAGCAAGATCAATACTTGCTCCTCATGCATGTATATATCTTATTGAACTTTGTTCGGTTAATAGGTTGTCAATATGGAGTGGGGAAATTTCTGGTCATCTCATTTGCCAAGAACGCTGTATGATATTGAATTAGATGCTGAAAGTCCAAACCCCAGCGATCAGGTATCTAACGTTTTACTGTATTATTTATAATTTATACGCTAACCAGAAAGGTTGCTAGCCACAAGGTCTTCCCTTGATGCACATGGCTCCTATTTCTTTAATGATGGTTTGGTTTCTATGACTTACGTCATATATCTAAAACCATTCTGATCTACAAAAGAAATTTTTTAAGTTACTTTGATTGCTAATATGTGCCCTCAGAAAGTATTCATTGAGGACTTTAGAAGATCTATTTATAGATACAGGGTCTCTCCTTGATACACAGCTCCGATTTCTTTAGTGATGGTTTGGTTTTTATGATGACTCGATTCATATATCTAAGATCATTCTGATCTGCAAAAGAGATTTTTTTTGGTTAATTTGATGTTTAATTTCCCCCTCAGTATTCGTAGAGGATTTTTGAACAAGCTCATATTTACCACGCGCACCCTATTACCAAAAAGGATTAGGCTTGTCAGGTTTATTTATTTGTTTATTAATATCATTTGAAAGTAACTTCAAACAAGTCAAAACGGTAGAACATAATTTATTTTAGAAGATAACAAAAATTATTCGAATGTTTGTGAATTTACCAATTGGGAATGCTCTATGATGTTGACCCACTAAGGCAGAAGATCCTATTTTACCTTAGATAATCTAAATCTGGACTATTAGTTTATTAGCTTTGTTTGTTCTTGCTTACAGGGCTTTGAGAAAATGATATCAGGAATGTATTTGGGTGACATTGTTAGGAGAGTGGTCTTGAAAATGCTTGAAGAAGCGGATTTGTTAGGGCTGGCTTCTGCAAAATTATCAATGCCATTTATATTGAGGTTTGTATGCTTGATGCACCCATCGTTCACTCGGTTGATATGTTGTGATTTGTGACACATCAATGAATGCCAAACCATAAAAATTGCATATTAGACTAGTTCTTGTTTTGTGAACATTTTAAGATTTCTCTTAAAAAATTATTTGTAATCATGGTTTATTATATTTTGTTTCTTCTTGCTTACATGTTCTTGTTTTCATTTGAGTGTTTTAGGACTCCTTTGATGGCCGCCATGCATGAAGATGAATCCCACAACTTGAGGGAAGTTTCACGAATATTTGAAGATGTTCTTGAGGTATTTTACATCTATAGATTTATTTTATTACATGTCTCATTTAACCTGCAATTTCTCAGCAGTTGATATACAGTTGCTTGTTCATTTTCTTTTTTTACCAGATACCAGATGTTCCTTTGAAGTTCAGGAGGCTAGTAGTAAAAGTATGTGATACCATAACCCGCAGGGCTGCAAGGCTAGCGGCAGCTGGCATCGTAGGAATCTTAAAAAAGATCGGTAGGGATGGAAGTGGAGGTGTAACTGGAGGAAGACTAAGACTCAACGACTCTAAAATGCAAAGAACAGTGATCTCTATCGAAGGGGGTTTGTACACAAGTTACGGAGCTTTCAAGGACTACTTGCACGAAGCAGTGGCCGAAATACTAGGCGAAGATATAGCTCCCTATGTAATACTGAAAGTTAGCGAGGATGGTTCCGGCATTGGAGCTGCACTGGTTGCTGCGTCTCATTCACAGGAAAATAGTGTGAATATTTAGGGTGCTATAAATATATAGAGAAATCATTATCTATATCCCTATTGTAAACTGTAAATTAGAATTCATGTGTAAAATCTATTTGATTTATTTATTTTATAAATGAAAAAAAACTACATGAATCGTAAGCATTTATCAAGAAAGATAAAATGGGCGTCTCACCCTCGAAGCGCGTGTCGACGATCTTAACCAACTCGCCGAGTTTCGACTCAGCCTGCGACTCGGTCTTCAACCACTGCCTCGAACTGACCGAGCACGCATTTCCCGGCGTACTCCTTTACCAACTCAACACCGCATCGCATCTCCTCCACACGCCCTCTTTTCTCACCCGCTCATCTCCCGCTGGCTCAAATCGCCACCGACTCGTTCACAGGTCGACTCAGCCATCCGCGGAGTTGTTAAAGAGAGAAAAGATGATGAAGAGATTGTTTTGGGATTGGATGAGTTTAAGGCGTTTGCGGTGAATTTGTTTACAGAAGCGGTGGTGGATTCGGCGAGGATGGCGGTGGTGAGGCTGTTGCCGATCGGCGTCGGAGGGATTGTTGGCGTTGGGGTGTTGACTAGGTCTAGGAATGATTTGGTTGGGACGGCGGTTGGTGTCTACGCGCTTGGTGTCGCTACTTCGGTTTATCTCAGCATTTCCGGTTCAATTCAAGATTAGGTTTGCGGTTCGATCGGTTCCCTTGTATAGTTGTATGTACATCATGAATAAAATCTCGATTTGAAAATGTCTGTAAAATCACAATGTATCTGAAAGTTTCACTTTTACTAGTAGATCACATTATACTGTATGGAGAAGTCATCTAAGATTGCCGATGAAATCTCCGTTAGCATTCCATGGTCGATCTTCGAAAGATTTGCCAATGATGCTGCGTTTTTCGTTTATGCTTCCATCCACGCATTGGTACTCTGGAAAGTAATCCAAAAAGGTTTTGCTTCCAAGTTCTTCTATTCCATTGAATAGGAAGCTATCTATCAAGTCCTATAGAGGTTCAAAAAATAAAGGAGAAGTAGAAAGGGAGGACAAAAAATAGAAATAGTGAGGTAAGGACCGATTCATAACCTTTGCAGAAGGATCACCGATCAACTTCTTCAATAATTGACGGCCTGGATCCTGAGTGCAGATTGCAAAGTAATATATAACATTTGAAAGAAACTATAAAATGGTTGGAACCTCATTGACTTTTATAATATAAACACTAACTACCTTCTCTGCTCTCCATGTAAGATATCGGTGTTGTGCTTCACGATTTTCAGCAACTCTTGCTTCATCAACCTCTTCGACTGCTTGATCCATAACCCCAAGCCATGCCTAAACCACAGAAGACGGATGTAAGAACAGCAAACAAATCTAGTAGTCCTAAAAGCAGGTTTTAAGAATAAAAGTCTAAGAAGGCAGTTAGTTACCGTGTAATAATCCATGAATGCGGAAAACAGTGCATCATGCATGTAGGAACTTGAAGGGAATCGGGTCCATATAACAATTGGAGAAAACAACCTTAATGACTCACTGGTGAGCTTGCCACCCCAAGGTAACAGCTGCATGAAATCTGTATTCAGTCAAATGAAAGTCACTCCAAGGCGATGAAAAAAACTGTATAAAAACATTTTTTAAGTATCCAGCTATCAACCATGCTATATTTTTGAGCAAGCGGCATCAGACTCTTGTAGTACTTTTCTTTGTAATCCGCTCGGTTAATCACATCATACAATGGATTCAGATCCCTGACCACATCTCAAACAAATATCCGCTCAGTTATTATAATTCTCAAGTATCATCTAACTATTTCAGGCTTTCAGGGAAACTGAACTTAATTTACCACTTTCAAGCACATTGCGTAAGTCTCACTGGAAGATATAAAACATTCCATTTAAATAACTTACAGTACAATTATATTCGTGGTAGAAGCTGTAAAGAAGTTAGCGCAAAATATGGGAAGATCAAACTCCGGTCTTGGAAACACAGCAAAATCCAAAACCTGCACGTCACTGATCGGTAAGTAGCATTAGAGAACGTATAAGGTACAAGAATTCAAGTATGGATAGCTTACCTGCTGAGCTCCGTCAATGTGTAAAGCGCGTAATAGCCTAATTTTGGGAGCTTGAAACGCGAACATGTTGAGATCAGTTTTAGCATCCATAGCCTTAACCGGACTGAATCTCTCCTACACATAAACACACCATAAAATTCAATAAAAGAATCAATTCAAAGAAATGCACATAAAAACCCTAACTTTTCTGTTTCACCTGCAGCAAAGAAGGTTGCAGATTGACGCGATTGCTGGTCTCGTTCAATGCAAAATCGATGAACTTGTGATAAGACAGTGGCTTGACATCAATCGAACATCCTCGTACGACTGTCGTCTTTGTGCTTCGTTTCAAGCAGAAGCTGACGAGGGGTGATTTGGGAGTTGAGAAGAAGCTCAAAGCAGTAGTCTCCATTGAATTGAATCTTAAGGTAAACGAAACTCAGATTGGGCGAGATGTGGGTGGCAGTGGTGCACACGTGTCCTCCGTCCGACACGCGCACAGCAGTGGGATTACGCTATCTGCTTGTCTAGGGATTTACTCATTTACATGTTCGAGATTTTGCTTTACTAAATTAAATCCAATTTAACCTAATTAGGGTTAGTAAATTTTACGCGATGGGAACTTACTGGCCTTACACTCCATCCATTCAGCTCTTATATGGGCTAAGAGCAGCTCTTGATCTCATTTTTGAAGAAGGCCTCGACAATGTGATTGCGAGAACACTCGCCTAGCCACGGCCACAAGGTTATATACACTAGCTAATTCTTCAGAACTTAAACGTACCCTTTTCATATAAATGCTCGAAAAGTTGAGTGTTTTGACAAAAATGTAGGTATGCAGTGGAGGCATGGGGACCTAAAATTGCACTCAGGGTGAGGAGTGGTTCAGTGACACGGTCACGGCCGTAGTGGTGCCACCATACATTGACAATGGAGAGATAGTGAGACGCGGATGGAAGCGCTACAATCTAAGCTTAGGTCTTGGCCTTAACAAAGTTGCTGGAATGGTTTTCAGAATAGGCCATCTTGGCAATGTAAATGAGGTACTTACAACTCTTCCAAACTCCATTTCTAACCTCTCTCTTAAGGGCTTCCGTACGAGTTTCAGATCTGGCTGGGGAGGACGGTTCCTTTGCTGTTTCCGGTTGCTTTCCTTTCGGTTTCCTTTTCCTGTTATGTTTTTCCCTTTCAATAATGGCGCTTCTATGCCTTTGGTTTCCTCTAGCCGTGTGCTAGCTTTTCCTCAAGCCATGAGCTTGTTTTCTGCCCCGTTTCGGGGATTGTCTGGTGGTGTTTCGAGGGCGGTCTGCCGTGGTTCTGTGTGCTCGGTCACGGGTTGAATGTCGCCTTTTGCGGGGAGGAAGGGCTTGGTCGTCAATCCAAGCCTCCGTGCGATTTTCGACCTGGTGGCGGACCGGATGGGACTGCGGTGATGAGCGTCAGTCGGATCTGAGCGCCGGACGGCGACGGGAGCGCGGACTGGGGTCGAGGACGGCTGGATCTACGGAGTGCGAGGGCTGGGGTTCGGGGCTGAGGCGTCTGAGACTTGCGGATGGATTCGGCTGGGTTGGTCGCTCGCGGGGTTGGTCGACGATGGGGGTTGGATTCGGTTTCGACGGCGGCTTGGATTCGGTTCGACGACGTGAGTGGTGCGGCGTGGATTCGATCTGGCGGCGCGAGGGGAGCGGCGTGGATTCAGCCCGGCGGCGCGAGTGGGGAGGTGCGAGTGGAGCGGCGTGGATCTGGCGGCGGCACGAGTGCTAGGGTTTCGGAGTCTTGGGCTTGGGTGCTGCTGGGCCTGCTGGGCCTGCTGGGTTGGATCTTGGTGCTGGTGTCCACTGCTGGGTCTAGATGCACTGCTGGGTCTTGATGCTTGTGTCCCTCGCCTGGGCTTTGTTGTCCTGTCCTTGCTCTCTGTTTTCCTGGGCTCCAAGCCTTGAGGTCCTCCCGGTTTTATGTCTTGGCTGCTGTGGTGAGTTTTCTCGAGTCCCGTGGATATGGACTGTGGTGAGTTCGTTGGGATGGTGCCGTACGTGGCCTGCTCTTCAATCGTCATGAATGAGACTTCCTAGATGCAAAATGTCTTTGTGATTTGTCCCTTCGGTTTGCTTCATTTGCTCGCATTGTAAGATTATTACCTAATGGAACAATTTCACCTTGAATCAAAAAAAAAACTTGGTTTTTACACAAATGTGTGGCGCATTTTTTTCAGTTGCTACTGTGGGGATGTCTTGCTGCAGTTGAGATGATACTAAAAGATGTTGGGTATCCGGTTAAGTTAGGAAGTGGCGTTGCCGCAGCAAGTGCTTACCTTCAGAACAGCATTGCCCTCATCCCTTCCAGAATCTGATCCATCCTTCCACAAACTATTTGTATAAAAATGCTTGGAATGTCTTTTATGTGTCTTTCATTTAACGGCTACTTTGGCAGCTTCTTTATGTTGTATCATAATCAAAACACTTTGCTTCACATTCTCATTAGCTTGACTTCTAACTTTTACATATCCGGCAAGAATTCGGAACAACGAATATAATTATTATTCAGTATGAAGTTATTGTATAGGAAGATTTTCAGTAAAATCTAAGCCTTCTAGAAATTATTCAATCAGTGAATTTTCTTGGCTTCCTAAAAGTTCTAAAAGAAATTCCCTGTAGTCTCCAGATGTGTCATTAACCACTGCTTGCTCCAGGCTCACATTGTTCTTTTTCAAATAAAGTTCCTTGATTGCCTTCAAGTCTTTCTCTGCGCGTGTTACAATGACACGGCTAAGTGCATCCTCGTCGGTCCCCAGCCCTTCCATCGAATTTCTCACCACCTGATCATAACCACAAATCTCCTGTTTATACGAACGAAAGAAACTAATATGTACTGGAGTAGTATACCTTCTCAAAGTAACTTGTCGGATTTTTAATGATTCTGATCACAAGCCTGCATGCTGCTAGGAACTCATTTTCAGTGTCACCCTTCAAACTCTATGAAACAAGCACATCAAAAGAAATTATTTCACAGAATCGGAAAATGCAAAGAGTGCAGCTTTTTTATCTTGAATAGATTGATTTAAGACCTTGGTGACCGATACACCGGCGATGTCTTTATAATGGTTTGAAGTAGCAATGAGCTGAGGCTTACTCCTTGTACTCAAAACTCTGATCAGTTCTTCAAGATTATAATCAGTTGCTGTTCTAATCTCATCATGGACTACTGTTGCCTCCCTGTACGCCAGTCTCTCATTAACTTCAGTTCCATCATACCGAAAACTGCTCACAAGTGCAACCAACAGCTGCATGGAAACATGTTCAAAATCAAACATGTCATTTTTATTATCTATTGAAACAATGTTGTTACTTTTCTAGTTCAATACCTTTCGGATATTTCCAGTTGTAACAGAAGCAACATCTTCTTCCAAAGAGTGTTTGTACTTGTACTTATAAGCGCGCTTGACGGCAAGAAAGTCCTCAGCAGAATCACTGCACGCTATCTCTATAATAACTCGGTAATCTGGCTTGGATTTATGTACTGCTTCATTTGCTAAAACTGCTAGCCTCTGTGGCGGGTCTAATACCCAACTGCATATAGCTCTCTGATGCATGACATTCCACATTAGTAACCTCAAAAAAATAAAAGTATACCAAAAGGGTCTTAAGTTCCTGAATGGACCTTAAAGTCGCCGGAGAGCTCAGAGCGGAGCTGATCGATGAGGTCTTGTTGGTATATTTCCTCAAAAGCTAGTCTGATCAGCTTCCTTTGAGTTGCAGTTCTATGAGCTAAAACTGATATTATCACCTTCTCATCTGTTCCCCAACCTGTTCCACAAAAATTGTAATCATCAGAAATTGAAAAAAAAACATCATCAAAATATGAGATGGAATGTGCGAACAAACCAACACAAGCCTTCTTGATTTTCTGGGCATCTTCAACATGAGAAACTTGAATTGGAGCTAAAAGAGTTGCCATTTTGTAATACTATTTGTGTACTCAGAAATTCAATTTATACATATTTGCTTCAAGAACTCCCAAATTAAGAGAACTGAAGCATCTTAAGAATTTTTAACTGATAAATTATGATCAGTTACACGAATTTGCATTTAGTATACATGCACATTTGATCATAGCAGTTACAAAAGCCGTTACCTAATTTACCATGTCTCACTCATAAATCAGATCATGATCCCATGCAGCGCAGTTATTTGCTGCGAGTATTCGTTTTGATTATTATTACTATATTCCTACATGGTTTTGGATGAATCTTTTACCAAATTTACATAGTTTTGAATTACTGTAAATTATTGTTACAACACTGCATCTCATGGAGTCCATGAACTGCAGCTAATTGTTACGCTATCAAAACAATGTTATTTGCCAAAACTATGTCATACATGAATACAAGTTAAAGCTTACACAATGGATGATTAGACACGTAAATTAAACGTTTAAAACACACATGTTTAATACACATATTTGACTTGGTAAATAAAGTGGTGTTCAATAAACATTAATTGTGATGGTCCCTAATTAAAATTGTACAACTCCACATTATTAAAATCACAGCAAGCACATTTATCAGACAGCAATGTTATACTACAATTGCTGCTTCCTGCTGTATTTTATAAACCATTCAGAGCCGGCTTTAGTTGACCACCGTCCCCTTCACAAACCCTAATCAATACATATGAAGTAATTACAACTACAACTACAAGACTTTTCTCAAATGTCAAACTCCCATTCCTCCAAGTAATTGCTTGTTATATATAAACCTCAAACTGTCTCTTATAGTTTCAAAATGAGGATCAGCTCAATCTTCTTTCTATGCTCTAAACCATCTAACCTTAGCAGGCCAACCAAGCTAGTGTTCTACAATGGCACTACAAGGATCCTTAAAGGAACAAAACATGTTGCAGGAGAGATAATGTTCGAGTTTCCTGACCACATGGTATGCCATGCAGATTCATTCTTCATTGGTCATATCATCCCGCCTTTACCAATATCAGCAAAACTAGAGCCTAACAAGGTCTATTTTGTCCTCCCCATCGACAAGTTTGCCAATCGCGTTCTCTCAACATCCTCCTTATCGCTCCTTCAGTCCTCTAGAAGTTCATGTTCGGGTCTCAACAAGCAGCCCACTAGTGCACCACCAATAAGATTTGATCAGACAAATCCATTTGAGTTTGTGAAGGGTGCAAATGGGAGAACTTTGATTAAGGTTGTTCCGGAGTTCATCATGGGATTGATCACACTGTCAACGGAAGATAGTGATCCTAATAATCAAGTAGGAAAAGATGGAAGTGCATCCAATTTTCTGTGTAGCACGCCGGAGTTGAAGAAACAATACGAGCAACTTGTGGGAAAAGAGATGAATTGGTCACCAAAGTTGGAACCCATATCTGAGTATAAGATTAGGTTCTCCCCTTGTAGATTTATTGAATGGGCTGAAAAGGAAGAAGATATCAAAGTTTAGTTTTAGCCAATTCCTTCACATGTTCTATATATTAAAGAAGCAGGTAGTGGTTGAAAATGTATACTTGTGAATTATTTATCATGATTAAGACATCGTGCAACACAAAAATCGGTATTAAGAGAGTGAACTAAACATTAAAAAGAAATACAAAACCATCTAAAATAGTTTGCCCATCAACTTAGAATATATACATGTTTTGATTTATTATATTTGTTCCTTTTTTCCAAATTCTAAATAGTAAACTCAATTCTCTTCTCATTGACTCAACTTTCATGAACTAAAGAAACCTGACTATTATGTTTTGTGAAATGACAGCAAGTCTAATGATGCAATATTAAATACTGAGATCAGCAACTTACGGAGAAACTCAGGCATCGTGCAGATTCTGTTTCATGGCGTGCCAAATGCGAATCCGTATTGACCTGTCATGCATCCCACTCCTGTCAAAGGCCCAAATGTTATTCATTAAAGCATCTCTCAAATTAACAGAAAAGTTGCTTCTATATGGACTGGTGCCTAAATAAGGAAGCCAAATTAAACTGAATATGGTTTTTGCAGCTGTAAATTTTATAAAAACAAACCATAATAAGATTTGATGACATGCTGTTCACCCGCATAATATTCCTAGCAATGCGCCAAGACTCACCCCTTCAACAATCTTCAAACCTGCAAGGATACTCTGAGAATAATCTCTCATTCGTTCTACCCACAAAATCTTACATCATCTACTCTGTCCCTTTTCCTCTCCTCCTGAATCTAATCTGTCAGCGGCTTTCTTTTATTTGTTATCCATATTTACCTTAAAACATTTTGATCAAGTATATTCGAACCCTTCCTCTTGCTAAATGATCATTCCTTCTTAACTTCAAATTCCAAAGGCATTCCTTGGCATTAACAAAGATTTATTTTGACATTGTTTCTTGATTCTGACTCTGGCTGAGCCATGGGAAATTGTTGCTCACAAAACCCATCGACGGATGCCCCTGCTGATAACCAGAAGGCACAATCTGCAGAAGGAAATGATGATCATGCAAATTCCACCACTCCACCCAAGCCAGTAACTCCTGAAAGAAATGCTCCTCCTGCTTCCAACAAACCAGCAAAAGACGCACAGATTGGACCAGTGCTAGGACGTCCAATGGAGGATATCAAGGCAACTTACACAATAGGTAAGGAGTTGGGGCGGGGGCAGTTTGGGGTAACTTATTTGTGCACACACAAGGCTACGGGCGAGCAGTTTGCCTGCAAGAAAATCGCCAAAAGAAAACTTGTTAACAAGGAAGATATTGAAGATGTAAAACGTGAAGTACAGATCATGCATCACCTCGCCGGTCAACCCAACATTGTGGAACTCAAAGGAGCATATGAAGACAAGCATTCTGTTCACTTGGTGATGGAATTGTGTGCTGGTGGAGAGCTGTTTGACAGGATTATTGCTAAAGGGCACTACACCGAGAGGGCAGCTGCATCGTTGCTGAGGACAATTGTGCAGATTGTCCATAACTGCCATTCCATGGGGGTCATTCATAGGGATCTCAAGCCAGAAAATTTCCTTTTGCTGAATAAGGATGAGAATGCTCCTCTCAAAGCCACAGACTTTGGTCTCTCTGTCTTCTTCAAACAAGGTAAAAGAAAATCAGATAATCTTTCATCAGAAACTGTGAAAGCTCTCAAAATTGAACTTTCAGGGTTTATCAAAGAGGGATTTTTTGACAGGGGATACATTTAGAGACATAGTTGGCAGTGCATACTACATAGCACCGGAGGTTTTAAAGAGAAAATATGGACCAGAGGTTGACATTTGGAGCATTGGTGTAATGTTATACATTCTTCTTTGCGGAGTTCCTCCTTTTTGGGCAGGTAAATTTTATCACTTTCTACAAATTAAGATTCAGAGATAAATAATTGTCAGGAAGCATATAAGTAAAGCTTGAGAAGTCTAAATTGAAGATAAGTATACCTTGGTTTTAATAGAATCCGAGCATGGGATATTCAATGCCATTTTGCGTGGACATGTTGATTTCACAAGTGACCCATGGCCGTCAATTTCTCCACAAGCAAAGATCTTGTAAAAAAGATGTTGAACTCAGACCCCAAGCAGAGGTTAACAGCATTCCAGGTTCTAAGTAAGTATCAAAATTTCCTAGTTCCGTAGCTTGTTACTTTATATCTGCGAATTTGTCTTTAATGCCAAACTTTGGACTGAAGATCACCCATGGATCAAGGAGGATGGAGAGGCACCAGATACACCTCTTGACAATGCAGTCTTAGACAGGCTCAAGCAGTTCAGAGCCATGAACAAGTTCAAGAAAGTTGCTCTTCGGGTACTAATTATTCTTAATACAAGCATCTGCTGTAGTGGCTGTATTTGCTAGTCTACAACCATCTTTGTTGTATTGACAGGTAATTGCTGGCTGCTTATCAGAAGAGGAAATAATGGGACTCAAGACAATGTTCAAGGGTATAGATACCGATAATAGTGGTACCATCACTCTGGAAGAATTGAAACAAGGACTTGCCAAACAGGGAACAAAGCTATCAGAGTACGAAGTGAAACAATTGATGGAAGCGGTAGGTACCTTGTTCACATTCAGCCTTCAGAAAGGGAAACCCTCTTCTAATATCTCAAAACCCTCTGTATAAATTTCCAGGCTGATGCAGATGGAAACGGAACAATAGACTATGAAGAGTTCATCACGGCAACAATGCACTTGAACGAATGGACAGAGAAGAGCACCTGTACACTGCATTCCAATACTTTGATAAAGACAGCAGCGGGTATGAAACCACATAATAACCCATAAAAATTTTCCTTTTTATCAATTAATTCATAGCCTTTTTCTATCGATCAGTTGTTAATCATACTATTTCTTTTCATGACACAGGTATATTACAACAGAGGAACTTGAACAGGCACTAAGGGAATACGGCATGCTGGACGGACGGGACATAAATGAAATTCTAGCTGAAGTAGATGCAGATAACGTCATAATTACCAACTAACAAAAGAATTGAAAACAAAGATTAATAATTTGCAGAAAGTATTTAATACTAATAACATTTTGGTAAACATGCAGGATGGGAGAATCAACTACGACGAGTTTGTGGCCATGATGAGAAAAGGCAATCCAGAAGCCAATCCAAAGAAAAGACGAGAAGTAAACCTATAAATTTCAGACTTAGCAACGGCATCAACTGATTCACAAATTAAACGATCACATTGGGGCTTAGGCGAAGATGTAATGTATTTATGAGAAAGGGTTTAATGCTAAGTTTGATTGGTGCAAAGGAGCGGCAAAATACGTATTTGAAATTTGTGATTCGCATTTCTAGGACAGTAGCAATAGCAACACTTTACGGATTATCAATTCAGATTAAAAGATCAGTGATTATATTGAAGTATCGATTTTTGAACAAAGTCAAGTGTGTGATGCGCTAAAGAATACCTAATTTGAAGGAAGACTGCAGCTGCATGGGTCTGAAGATTCGTCTCGGGTTCGCAATTTTTGGCAGATTGCGGCCGAGTCTTCCCGAAGACGACAGCTTATATGACCCACTCAGCCGCGAGCGTATAAATATTCAGGCCCATTATTTTAGGGCCATTACTATTAGGCCCATATTTCAGGCCCAATAAGTTGATCATCGTTCGAAGCCCAAGTCTTTAATGATCCAATAAAAAGCCAAATATTCTTATTTTATGTTTATTTAGTTGATTAAATTATAATTAAGATTTCAAAAATAATTGCCTCTCATTCATTGTTTCTCTTCTAATCTAAAAACAGGACAAACTCCATCCCCAAATTGGATTTACTAAAGAAAGTCATATTTGAATATGATCCACAAAATCTCAATATATTCCACATTCAACGCAAGCCTCTGCTCAAATTTAAACTTGGGTTGTTCCTCATTTTACCTCCTTTATACTACTATACCACATTTTTTGATACTTGTGTTTGGTTGAAGTTTTGTTGATCAAATAAGCAGCTTTTGAGTTTGTCTTTGAAGTTTATTTTTTGTTTGAAGAAGAGGTGAACTGGGGTTTCTAGGAGCCACCGGTTCACCCCGGCTTTTGGTGTTTGCTACCCTCAACAATCTGATTTAGCTAACGTTGTTGGGGTGATCGGATAGCTAGAGAAAATCAACCCATTTTCTGGAGCTCAGGACTTGTATGTCTTGCATGCTTGTTGCAGTTGTTCAGGGTAAAAATCTATTAGAGAGAGCCACAATTGGGTTTGGTGGCTTCATCTAAATTTGAATAAACCCTTGTAAGAAGGTAGAGAGAGAAGTTGATGGTTTTGGAGTCCTTTAATGTAAAATCTTGTCTTACCACATTGTTTATTTTCAGAATCTCTCTCTACCTTGATTTATGATGTTAGTATCTCTTTTGATCATTTGGGCCACCTTGCTCTTTCTTTCTAAGTCACTCTCTCTTAAACCACTCCCACTATGGACAAGTAATGTAAGACTGGTATCTTGTTGGTCCTGGATAGAAATAACCCCTTTTCCTTCATCATTTTTATCTACCATCAGAACCTTTGGTTACTCTCTCACTACTCTTTTTGATCAAAAACTATCTATAAAAACAACACACAGTGCATTTTCAAACACCATGGGGGATGCTCGAGGGAATTGCAACATATCTATCTTGACTTGCCAGATTTGGTGCTTGAATGCATTCTAGAGAAGCAGACACCTGAGGAACTTTGTCGAATGGCTTCAGTTTGTCGCGAGTTGAGGGACATTTGCATTAATGACCATTTATGGGAGAGACATTTGGGAAGAAAATGGGGTAGAGTAATTGGTTCTTCTTCACACCAAGCATCACTATGGCATAGAGCCATGGCAAACTATTCAGTTGTCCAAGGAAGAGAAAAGCCGAAAAGCCTGTTAGGACTATTTCTACGTTTATCGCCATTTTCATGGATTCATTCCGAGCATGAATTTAGCGAGAAGAAAATTTGTTCCACCTCAACTACTTCTCTAATGTCATGGTATTCTCTTCTTGAGTCTGGCAAGTTATGGTTTCCTGCTCAAGTATACAACAGAGAGGTATTTAAATCGGATTAACGGTATACTAATTTTTAGGTATAATTCTTTTATTCATGACTCACTTAATTATGCCCTTAATTTCTCACAGAGTGGGCACACTGGATTTATGTTATCTTGCTATGACGCCGAGCTTAATTATGACCGGCTTACGGACACTTTTAAGGCTAGGTAATTTCATGATGTTACCCTATTTTTCAAAAAACCCTAAATAGGTTAGATGGATATTAATAATTTCAGTGTTCATATGTTTTACTTAGATACCCACCACATGGAAGAAGAGCTCTAGTAGTAGAAAATGGAGTTGACTGGGAAAGGATAAGATCACCTCCAGTTGATACTTCACCTCATGATCTTTTTACATCTAATTGCTTAGATGATCTACACCCTGGTGACCATGTTGAGATTCAGTGGAGAAGGAACAAAGAATTTCCTTATGGTTGGTGGTATGGTGTTGTTGGCCATTTGGAATCATGTGATGGCAATGAGAGGTTTTGCCTTTGTCATAAAAGTGGTGAGTATTGTTGTCAAAATTAAGGTATATATTAGCACATTGTCACTTATTCGAATACTATTTGTATGTTTCAGATGTAGTAGTGCTTGAGTTCAATCAGTATGCTCCAGCTTCGAGATGGAGGCACATGTTAATAAATCGTAAAGATCATAAGGAAGAAGGAAATGAAGCATATGGTTTCTATGGAGGAATTAGAAAGATCACTAGCAAGACTGAAATATCAACTTGGAAGCAGTTATGGCCAACAGAGCTCTTGGAGTGAATTCCATGCCATGTACATTTTAACAGATACATCTTAAATCTTATCGTTATTGTATATAACCCTAGTGACTGAAAACATGGAATTTCATTTTTTTTTAGTTTTCCATTTTGTTGAGTTCCTCAGGTAGTTAACACTACAAAATAAAATAACTGACATCCAAAGGACATTTCTGAGCTCCATTTCATCCAAATGTATATGAATATGAATAAATGAAATTACCCTGTTTTTATAAATTTGATTAATTCTCATACCAGTGATGCCAGAATCATCTGTTTAGCAGCTCAGTTGCTGCAATAATGTGCAAGTAGATTATATAAGAACTTGTTCCTAACAAGAAAAAACTGTGTCGATAAAAGTTCTGTTTCCTTCTTTTTAACCTCGCATATCATGCTTGAAATATTGCAAAGCCATCAACTCGCGTCTTTGTTTTCTTATCAGGATGGCCAAGAGTCATAGTTAAAAGATCGATTTAAGCTCTTTGACTTCTTTAGGATTCTAATCTTGAAGCGTGATTTCATAAATAACCCCTTCAAGGTTTCTTGTTATTGCTCGACTGTCAGGAATCTCATGTACTGACATATTATGCAGAGCAGCTTCATTCAGAACCAGCGCATCCATCCTGCAGAGTAGCATTCAATAAATGAAAAACAACAGCAACGAATCTGTGACAATTATTAAGAGAATGGCCATGCAATATTCTTCTTTTTACAGATCGGAGACTCTAGCTGGTCACCACTATTGGATTTACGTACAATCACAATTCGAAAATACAAATGAATTCCTAAAATGCAGCTCCAAGGAATGGTTTCTCCAATTATTACAGCGGAAATTACTTCACAATCCTAAATGGTGATAACTTTATTTAATAATAAATCATGACCTAAATTTCAAATGTGTTGAGCATGCTATGTCTTCAGCATCATGTATTAGGCAAATAAACATAAACACTTGGAAACATTGAATATAAAACTCTTACATCTTTGTTCGAGATACATAGGCTAGTATGAATTTGCACTGTCTTCCACCTCTAGCACGAATAAGCTTTTCCACAGTTAGAAAAAGTGGCTTAATGCTATACTGTTGAAAGCTTAAGCAATGTCAAGGTCTTTTTTCTAAGAATATAGAATAACTAGCTATCAGCAAGTAAAAAGTAAGAGATGCATAATTCAATAAATAAAAAACAGGCACTGCCAAAAAGGCATGAACACTATTTCCCTAAATCATAAAAATCATAGGGATGCGAAATGAGATAATAAGAAAGGATATAGATGTCAGCACCAATAACTAGATCAAATCCATTTGGGTGTTTTCGCAAAATTTGATTGATATCATGAGAATCTCCCCATTCTAATTTTTCAGCAGCTAAATCTGTGTCAAAAACATATGGAATGTGAACTTTATCAACATGTGTTTTGTTCTCCTCAAATTGGGTATAAAAAATACCAAAGCTTAAGATTAAGCTTATCAAATACCATGTAATCTCACCAGCAAAACCAATATTGTCCGCAGACGTGTATTGATGATGTATATTCTTCTGTAGTATCTGAAATGGCAAACCACTCCAACAAGCCATTACTATTAGATATTAAATAAAGAACACTATCACAAACTCAATCGCCGTATCAGTAGTATTCAGGCCTTGCCTTGAGGACTTCCTCGTTGTGATCAGTGAACAGAATTTCTCTGCAAAAGCGGCTACAAAGTAATCCAGTGATACCTGCAAACAGGATTCAGTCGCTATGATTCTGATCGTAGTTCATGACTTGTTGTTGCTTGTTTCAATTTAGATTACTGGAACATGCAGATTATCAATGCAAATACTGACACACACAACAAAAGACATTAACTTTGTGCATAAAAAGATCTCATTATGATTTTTTTATAATACAAGATCATAAACGAGTCATAAATTGTTCTTACCAACACCAGATCCCAACTCAATGACGGAGCTCCCTTTGAGAATGTGGGCATTCTTGGAAATGAAGTCATTCATAAGCATCGCTCCAGGCCAAACAATCTGGCCAGTTAGGTCAAAGTCAGCTGTTGCAACAAAAACAAGAAACAACAATCAATGAATCAAAACCAGCAGAACAAAAAAACATAGAAAAAAACATAAGCAGTTATTTATTATAAGAGTAGTGAGAGTGTGTCACTGACTTGAAGCAGACTGGAGACAGAATAGCTCGAGAATATGAGAACCAAAAGTAAACTTAGCAAGCTGATAGCTGCACCGTTTAAACAATTTGATGAACAACAAAAGACAGCAGTTACATAAATAGTAACTAAATGGACAAAAAGGAGGAATCTTACTCGCTGTTGAGGAAGAAAGATTCGCCGAGACAAACCATGTCGTCATCGGAGTCGGAGTCCGCGGCCATTTTATCCAACTCGCCCTACTCCGGCTTCAGAAACTCAATGTATCAGTATCACAATATGGGCTTTTATGGGCTTCATTCAAAACCTAACGGGCCCAAACCAAACAACCCTTCTTAGGAGACATTTCCATTTAAGAAACTCTGTATTATATTCTTTTATTTTGTTGTCATTTTCCTTCCAGTATCCATATTTTCCATTATTGAAAATATAAAAAATGAAATTTCATTTCTTGAATGCAAAATTCACCGTTCTGATTTCAGATTACAATAATAGGAAGATAGTGAACCGAGCTAGACAAACGAGGGGCTTTCGATTGTTGATCAGCTTTTTGACAAGTTTAAGCTTCTGGCGGCATCTAAGCTCAGTTCTTCAAACACCTGCTAAGAAAATAGTTTTGAAGATGTCAGATTCTATCAAATAAACAACACTGACTGATGAAGTTTCACCAGTTTGAAAGACGCTCACAGTTTTCTTGTACACTTTCTGGAAGGTTTTGCAGAATCTTTCTGCAGCTACCCGGCCAACCTGTGACAAGTGATTCTGTTAGAGTCGAATGTGCTAATCTTTGTTGCTTATGGCAGCAAGAAATAAATCGGGCTGGCTTTCAAGAATTGTGTAACACAATGGAAACTTCTTTTTGAAGATGATCATACCTTTTTCTCAGCTGCAGCTTTGAGCTTCTTCCAAAATTCATCTGACCAAGCCACAAAGATTCAGTAAGGTGCAAATATAGTAATACCCTTGTGGCAATGCAAGAGATTAATATCATTCTAATGCCAACTGATAGAAATATAAGGGACAAGCAAATGACAGTGCAGTGTTATGATAATTGATCTATTGTTTCACTAATTAGTATTTGTGTCGATGATGCTATGTGGTCATGGTTCTTTACAAGAAATACTTTGTGAATATATGAACCCCATCACAAACTCGGACAATTGTTGAACCTTAATATCCTGGATAAACCCACACAGATACAATTCCCAAACTAAAAATCTGAACAGGAACCTTACGCCTTCGTTTCACCAACATAAGCATGTTATACATTTTCGTTACTGATAAATAGAAAAATAATACCCACATAAACTTCATTGAATATTCTAAGAAAGTTAGCCCCCTCTAAATGTCACTCCATTTGAGTTGAGTGTGAGACCAACTAAATGCCACACAAGTCACAATTCCAATTGGTCAATATGACCTCGAGAGTGAGAGATGCTTTCGAGGATGATGCCATTTAAACACATCAAACATCAACCAATAGGGCTATCCCCATTCAATTTGTGTTAGTTCTGAGTGTGGCTAAAACTTCGTAAAAATTTACAGAGCTGTTTAACAAACCCCACTTCCCCGAACCTAATGATTACTTTCTAGACACGTAGTAAGTACACATTGACTTCTCTAACACTAATTACTACAGAGTATATGCTAAGAATGTAAAAACAATAGAGAAGTGTGCTCGCTTACCATGCAAACTGTCACGAGCATCTACCATTCCACCATCTCCCTCACTGTCCCATGCGCCTTTACCCTCCTGTATCTATTTAAAAAAAGAAACGAAAATTAGTAACTATTTTCTTTCATGTAAACCTGGGCTGACCGAGCTTTTGATGGTTTCAACTCTTCAGCCTGATACACATATACTGTAACATCAATTAAAAATCACACATTTGCAGTCTGATGATCCAATAACCAAGAAAATGAGAGCTGTGATCAACCAAGTAGATAATCAAAATGGTCTAAAACTATCACTCAGTATACATCGATTAGGGTTTCGTTATAGATAGGAACAACTCAAATTTTAGCAACAAATGCGAAAGGTATCCAGAAGACATACGAGATATATGACTACGAACACAGACCTAAAGAAGAGAATTACGTACGTCGTATTCTCGAGATCGGACGACGGGAAACAGATCGAGAAGACGGCGGAACTCCCTCTCCTCCATCTCTCTAAACTCTTCTTCGTCTGACGATTTCTCAACAACATTGATCGCAATTGAATTCAATTGAACCGAACTCCAATCGAACCGTACTAAAATCAATATTAACGACATAAATAATTACTGCATAATTTTTACTTAATGTAAATTGTAAAGTCTTAACGGCTAGAAATCTATTAAAAAATTTAATTAAGAAAATAAAAAACTATTGAAAAGGAAAAAGGAAAGCAATCCGCAGATCACACGCAACAATCCAACGGCTATAAATCAAACTTCACATGACCGTTGGAGAAATTTTAAAAAACGAATCGTCGCAAGATTTCTCCATTCCAATTTCCAAATTCAGATTTCAACAACTGCAACACCTGAGAGAATCAGAAACTCAGTAATCGAAGCAGACCCAGATTGATCGCCATCTACATCCGTTCTTTGTCTCTTTAGCCGCCTTACGAGGTGGCGAATCCAAGTGAAGAACCGCAGCAGGAGACTTTGAACGGACGTCTCCATATCTTTCTGTCATCCATTGTTTCCACCATTACAGGGGCTTTCGATTTTGGGAAAAGTGCTCATCAAGAAGAGGAACAATTTAGTGAAAACATGGCTTCAAGGTTTATTCTCAATCCTCAACATCAAGATTTGCACCACCAAGGTACAGTTTTTGTTGCTTCAGATGTTAATTTTGTCATGTTTTTGTTTCTTGGATCTCCATGATGATGTTTTTACTTTTAAGTACTGATGGGTTAGAGTTTTGAACTTTTTGAAGGGGAGGTGAAGAAAAAGAAGAATTTGGTTACTGATGCTAGGAATCGTCGAGTTCTTGGGGACATCGGCAACTTGGTCAAGGTGCCGGCAGCTACTGCTGCTGAAGGAAAGAACCACCGTTTCCCCAGGAACAATGCTCCTAAGGTAATGTTTAGAAACCCTTCCTTTGAGTTTTATGAATTCACTGTTGTGTTCATCTCTATGAGTTGGTAATAATTAGTTCATCTTTTTGCAGACTCTGAGTAGTACTAATGAGGCTCAAGCTCTTGCTGCAAAATCTGAGAATGTGAATCACAAAGAGACAACAGCTGATCAGGTCAAAAGAGACGGAATTTCTAGAAAAAAGGTAGCCAAGTCCTTGACATCCGCGCTTTCAGCTAGAAGTAAGGTACAGAGTAAAGAATAAGAGAATACCTGCTTCGCCTGTTTATCTTTCAGCCATTCTTATTGGTGTGAATTTGTCTTTCCTCTTATTTATAGTTTTCTTTTTGTGGATACAGGCAGCTTGTGGGCTGACAAACAAGCCTCAGATACTGAACATTGATGAAGCAGACTCTCATAATGAATTGGCACAAGTTGAGTATGTTGAAGACATTTACAAATTCTACAAGGACACTGAGGTACCTCAAATGAAATTCTGCACCTTGAAATATTTTGTGTGCTGTTGACTCAGATAATTTTCTTTTTCTTGTAAATCAGGAAGAGAACCGGGTTGCGGACTATATGCCACTGCAGGCAGAGATCAATGCAAGAATGAGATCAATTCTGGTGGATTGGTTGATTGAAGTTCATAAAAAATTTGAACTGATGCCTGAGACACTGTACCTTACTATAAACATTGTTGATCGATGCTTATCAATGAAGTTTGTGCCGAGGAAGGAGTTGCAGTTGGTTGGGATTAGCTCAATGCTTATTGCCTGTAAATATGAAGAAATATGGGCACCTGAGGTGAAGGATTTCATTTGCATATCAGATAATGCATACACTAGAGAACATATTCTTACAATGGAGAAGGCAATTCTTGGGAAGCTTCAATGGTATCTTACTGTCCCCACACCGTATGTGTTCCTTGTGAGGTACATTAAAGCTTCTGCTCCTGCTGATAAAATGGTAAGAGTTAAATTTGTTATTAATAAATTTAGTGAATTGTAATTGTGTGGATATGGTTTTTAACTGGTGCACTTACCTTGTGCAGATGGAGAACATGTCGTTCTTTCTTGCTGAACTTGGAATGCTTGACTACACAGTTTCTATTGTTAACCCGCCATCTTTAATTGCTGCATCTGCTGTTTATGCGGCACGCTTGATGCTAGAAAAAATTCTTCCATGGACAGACATCCTGAAGCACCACACAGGATATGATGAGGATCGATTGAAGTATGTGTATTTTGCTTAGTTAAGTTTCATTATACAACACTCAAAGGTTGTTTAATTTTACTAATTGATTTGTTGTAATGTCGATGACAAAAACAGGGAATGTGGGAATCTTTTGATTAACTTCAGCAAGGGTGCTGCTGAAAGCAAGCTCAAAGCCATATTCAAGAAGTACTCGAATGCTGAGCGTTGCTGCGTGGCGCTTCTTCATGCCAGAAGCAATGGTGACAATGCTACTACAGAGATATGCGGATAATTTGCCTATATCCGAGGATTAACTGATCCCACATCACAGTCTGGTTTCAAATCTTATTTCAGTTCATGACCTTTTGTTTCATCGTAGTTTAAATCATATTGCTTTATGATTGTTGTTCTTACGTTCAATTGTGTGCTACTATAGGAAAACAAACCTTTGTGCCTTAAATCATATCATTCTTGTAACATATAGACTTTCATATGTGGTAAGGATTTTTCATATGAATTAATGATAATTACCTTCATCTTTGGACTGATGATGTTGGCAATCTTTTTGCTTAATGGGCCCTGTTTGTGAGCTGATCTTAGAGTTACCTCAGTGCTGATGAAATGTGAAATATCAGTAATTCAGTATCAGATTTCAGAATACATTAAACAGAGCAAAGGTACCACAGGACTAAAAACCAGGACTTATCTGCATGGAGCTGATGCTGGCAAATATCAACCTTGTACTAATGGTACATCATAAGTTAAAACAACAGTTATCTTCAACAATGAAAGAACAAGGTTCAACATTTATGTTCAGATCCACTTGGATAAAGGGAAATTGTCATAGAGCCAATTCAATGATATACAAAGCAATAGAAAATTGCTTACCAGAGGTAGTCAGACTAAGATGGTCATTGGCTTTTCCCCAACCAACTGCTTTATTTTCTTGTTCTAAAGATCAGAAATAAAAAAGAAATGTGAAAACTTGGCATAGCTACCGCAGTTAACAGGAGATTCAGACCATTATCAAAGGAAGAAAATAGATATAGAGTATACTTGACATAGCTGAGAACATGAGATAAATAAAAGCTTCTGTATTTATGATTTGCATTAATGAACAGAAAAAAAGATAGGACAACAACAAGCAGATGACAGGAATAATAATACTTGGATTGAGCACCACTGCACCAGCGACCCATTCCAATTTATTTAAAGGTAACCAGAAAACAACCAAATATGGATCCACAAATACTGTTCATGGAACAATCTTGAAACCCTTGACCTTATCAATCCAGGAAATAAAGGAGTTTTTAGTATTCCTGAACCCCAAGAATCCATACTCCTTACTCTTATTCATAATATCCAGCGGTGCTTCACCTCCCAGCACTAGATCCACAAACCACCAAGTCGCAACGTCCTTGAGCTGCGTCTCCTGCAAGCCATTCTCCCTGACGATGGCCTCCCACACTGCAGCCTTATCCTTCATCATCTCCTCCAACGTCACCCTCTCACTATTCCCATCAAAGGGCTCAACTTCAATTTCAAACTGCTCCGCCAACACTCCCCACAATTGCTTCCACTTGAACACATCCCCATTGCTACAGTTAAAAGCCTCGTTCCTCGCATACGGCTCCACCGCAGCCCATATATGCTGCTCAGCAATCAAGTCAGCATCCGAACAGTTTGAATAACATTCCCACGCAGCCTTTGTCCCAGGGAACTTAAGAGCCTTCCCTTCATGCTTACATATAGCAGCATACACGCAAAGCGTGCCAACAATATTCATCAGTGAATAAGGAGAGAATCCAAATATAGTCTGCGGACGATGCACCGACCATGACAGATTAGCATTCTCCTCCACAGCTTTAAAAAGGATATCTTCCAAGTCATAGTAAAAATTCGGCACATCAAGCCTTGGTAAATCTTCAGTGAACGGAGGATCGTGAAAAGGAACCTTGCCAATAAGCTCAAATGGACCAGTATAATGCTTGGTGCCAGTCTGAAGACAAATATGTCGTAGATTCGGCGCATTAGGAATCACGGCATCCAACACATTACGAAACATAGCAGTGTTAACTTTGATATTCTCAGCCTCATTGGATTTATTAGCCCAAGTTACATAGAATAAATGAGTGACGTCAGCAAGAGACGAGAGCTTGGACTTGGCGTCCTCAGGATCAGAGACGTCGCACTGGATGTAGTCAATAGGGTGATCGGCGTTCCAAGGAGGACGTTCGCGACGTGCGACGCCGTAGACTTTCCATAGACCGCCGGGAGTGTCGGCGAGTGGGAGGATCTCAGCTAGGCTGTTGCCGACTATACCTGTTACGCCGATGATAAGTCCGACGCTCTGGAAGCTTTTAGGTGCTTCGTCTTCATCGAGTTTTTTCTAATAAACATAAGTTGAGATTCAGATTATTCAGATTAATATGAGGAAAAGATGAAGAGGTTAGATTGATACCTTTGCAGCGCCGATAGCACCAGCCCACCACCAGCTCATTTTGGATTTGAGTTCGGATGGATTGAATTTAGGGATGAGATGAGGAGAGATTGAATGAGATGAAATGGAAGAGGGCTAGGCTGGTGGTTAGGAGATTGATTGTTGGATGGAGTTGCGAGCCGACGCTGTTTTTGGCATTTTGCAATTATTTTTATTTTTAATTTCTTATGCGTATATAACTCAATTATTGACGATACACAGCGAATGAGATCGGGCACTGATACGATGACATACGTGTATGATTGGCCTTTCTGGAGAACTCGATGGATTTACATGGATCTTACTTGCTACATAAATAAACTACACCCCCTGTTGGAATTATCGGAATTAGATAGTATGCAAGCAATAACTATAAAATGTCGACGCACAACCACAACTGCATCGTCTGATAAACAACTTAAAACAAAGCTGGTTAAACATCTAGGCAACCAGTTTGATCTACCTAAAGAAGCAAGTCCAAGTCAAGAGGGCTACTAGGCAGTTCATAAGAGGCTCGTCTCATAAGTTAAAAGTTCAACAGCCTACTTAAAAGTGTTTTGCATTGAAGGGTATCTACACCCTTTGTCCAGCCTCTGGTTTTAAGTTATGTCACCCCATCTACTTTGGCCAAGTAGCTGCAAAACTGTACAGAATGGCCACTCCCACACAAACTGATCAGCAGAAGAACATTGAGCTTGCAACCTTTTCCTGAAGCCTCGGAAGCTGAGGGACTGGTACAGGACCACCACATGTTCCATTGTGGCTCGAGGAAGTCTCAGAAGCTTCATCAAACTTCATGAATGTTCCCACCTGAGCTGCCGCTAGATGCGCATAACATATGGGGGCAACTATAAGGAAAACAAAGAAATCAGCATGAAATAAAAGCAATATTTTCAAATGACATAATAATTCTGATGAGAGATGAGTCACCTATGGAGATAGCAGTTGTGCTCCTCTGGTATCTGCAAAAGACGCGATCATTCAATTACATGACCCTAAAAACTGAGGGAGAATGGTATGGATAAGAACAAGGACAGTAGCAAAAATACGCAACAGTCACTTACACATAAGACAGTGAATGAACTAATTCCTGCAACTCATCTGCCCCAAAGCCAATCTCATCAAATAGAACATGGTAATGTGTTGGCCTCGTGGTACCCTACATGGTAAAAGGAAATGAGCAGTGATTAGCAATGTAACAGTGAATAAATACAGACAGTATAGTTCAATATTGAGCAAACTTTTATGTACTTACAATCATGCCAGCATGGGCACACAGATAAAAGTCATTATTCCTGGGGTGACATATTTTGCTGTCTATGATGGTACCTTTAATAAAGAAGAAACATATAAGGATGCAACTTTAATTGCCGATTACAACGTAAATGGGGGTATGGTGTACCAGGAGGGACATTTTCTGGAGAATTGGGCTGGAAAAACTTGGTGTGGTGGTTCTTTTGTGCCACAATGAACACAAACTTGGGGTTCCACTTCTCATCAAGGAACTTGCAAGCCTGCAACACACATTGAAACATATATAGTAACAGACATAGTATTGGGCAGCAGAATATACTGACCAAAATCAACCATATACCTCAATTATTTGATCAAGCTCATTATTCAGTACTTGATTGAACTGTGATTCGCTGACCCCATCCCTGAATTCAAAGATGAAAAAACAAATAAAGTTCGAACCTAGCTACTAACCATCAGACGATCAAACTACTGTTTCCCCCAATAATCAGATTCTATTATGCTCATTGCTCTGTAATGGAAAATCAGAAAAAGGTATAATAAGCGGATAACATAATTTGAAAAAAGGTTCAAAAATACCTGAAAATTATAATTTGCTCAGGCTTGCGTTTGCCTGAACTAGTGTAAAAATCCAGTAAAAGTTCCCTGAATTGTATTAGATTTTCAATATAAGTATCATGAAAAAGATAAAGAAATATGGAGCCATCAACAAGGAACATCATAAGAAAAACACAGAAGCAGTAGTTAACTGAATGTACAGAACTTTAATCGAATTTTTTCACGCTTAGTTACTTACTTAATTATGCCATCATCTTCAGTATCAGAGATTGGCTTAAAGAGCGACTCAATCATTTCAGCCTTAGGGGATTGGGTTCGAACGGATGCCCTATAACGGGAGATAAGTGGCCAATGCCTGGACCCAACAACCTGCCAAATAAAAATGCATAAGCTGATAAATACAAATATAGTACAGACAGACAATCATAGTAATAATATTAAAAATTATTAGCTCAAGCAAAAACAGTCGATCTTTCCAAGTAGCATTGTATGATTCAGACAGCAAGAGCAACTTACAGCTGCAACAGAGGGAATATCCGACTGTCCAGGAGACCCGTGTGACACATCCATACCAAGGATCATGGTGGGAATTTTAGAAATTAGAGGCAGGGATGGGGAATGCTCAACACATAAAATCGAGTTCAAACCACCAAGCTACATGTGAGAACATGGCAAAATTAATACAACCTCAGGTAGAATAATACTTTGAGAATGGTGACATTGTTGACATTTGACAATGTATTCCACCTTGGCATTGATCTTGAGAAGACAGTTGGAAAGATACTGGTCGTTTACCCTAGTGGGTGCCATACATTGAGTAACAATCCCATAATCAGCAAGATTTTTGCGTTTCCAAGGGCCTGGGGAATGGTTAGTTATTAATAACAGTCGAACAACAAATTAATTGAGATTCTAAATCAATGAAGTATTAAGATTAAGATTATAAATCAACAAATAATTAAGATTATCTGAATATTAACAGACCATATATGTCACAATTTTTTCTGTCAGGCAGCAAACAGAGAAGAAATTCTGGAGCACCAGGGAGTTTTGACTGAATATCCTCGAACATTTTCTCCACCCTAACAGGGGGTGGGGCTCTTCGGTTCTGAGGACTCTCCTCAAATACATCAAATGGAGGCTCCATATGCTTCAAACAAAGAGAAATCATTTTATGTCATCATTAAACATGATACGGGCAACCAATAACATGCAAATATTGGACTTACAATTCCTTTTGTTTCTGCAAGTCTAGTGAGATCTCTTATAAGGCCTCTTACATCACAGCGGGCAGAAAAATTCACAACAGCCCAGCGATCAATTTTTGTGGGTTGCACAAATTTCTGCAAAATGTAAAAAGAGTATTGTAAGAATGAGAAGCATCAAAACAGTAGGCAAAAATTGGCACAAAATAAAAACAACTATCAGAAAAACAACGTTTTGCTCAGAAATAGACCTTGTGTTGTTTAAGTTCCATCGCCCGTTTCGTTTCCGGGAAAAATCTTCCTCATTAGCCAACTTTCAGCTAAAAACAATAAAACTATTTTCAAATATATAATAAGTGACAACCCTATGCTGGAAAGCATCTGCTGATTGACTTAATAGATATCTCAAGCACACGTGTTGTTGAATGTAACTACAAGATAAGGAACAATGGAAACGAGACTGTTACCTTGGGAGCTTGCAGTACGCGCCCTTCAATCTGGGTGAAGTTGCTGCTGATAGATATTCCACAAGAACGGAGCAGGGGTTCAGCATCATAGTTGTTCACTTTTAATGCCTGTCAATGAATAAATCATATAGGAAACTGTACATACCGGGAAAACCATGCACTGAATAACCATTCGTAATAATACTAACTTACATTAGAAAGAACTGACATCCTTTCCTGTGGCTTTTGTCTGGATTTCTCCACGAGCGATGCTCTTTGAAATGTGGTCAGGGCTTTAGTATAACGTTGCAAAGAGACGAGTGAGCAAAGCTATAGAAAGAGAACAAGTACAAAATTAGCAAAAATATTAACGTTATCACATAACAATTTGTCATGAATATTGTACCCGCTATTACCTCAAGTGGGATATATGTTGGTCGCTTGGGCTTTCCAACATTTACGCATGGCAAATCTGCTGAGTATTGCAACTCAATGTTGCGGTGCTTGACAAAATAATCATATACAGTTATTTCAACTGTCTCAAATTCTCCTTCGTCATTTGATCTCTGCTTCAACGGAAAGCTAAAAGAAAATAGGATGTAATTAGGCAATGCAAACTAAACAGCCATGAATTTTTAATATACTAATACCAGCCCAGCCTCACGTTAACTCATTGCAGGGTCTGTCACTCAATCCATTTATCTTGAACTCGATATTGGATGGTCTTGCTTTGATTCTAAGATTCTTGAGAGTACGCTTAGCCTGCACGAGGAATTGGAAAGTATAAGCTACTCGGCATAAAAAACAAAACAAGCAACAAAATGAAAAAATATGGCTCAGTACTTTAGTCCAATCAAGTTGGAAAGGATCGCGTGCATTTTGATTTGCTATCAGAAAATCGACCAGAGGTCCAGGCTGCACAATCATTGTAGTTGATACATCTGTATACATTGGGTGACACGCAGTGAAAACGAGAGACACCAGATTCTTTAAAGAACCAAACCATGAATAATCATGTCAAGCACTGTTTAAAGAAATAGGAAGCAAATGAACCTATATTCAGAGAAAGGCCTCCTTGGGTAGTCCTGAAGCTGGAATGAAATCCCCTGCATCCTAAAACACCTCCACCCAAGTCTGCAAAGTTTTTGGGGTCATTATGAAAAAATGACTGTCGAACAAGGAGGCATCCCCTGCAAAATAGGCAGAACCAATGTTGAGGCCATTGGCAATCTTTAAAACCAAAATCATTTATTTAGATTTTTTATCATGATAGATTCGTCTCCAACATCAAAATCACAATGTTCACATTGAAAAATAGCCATACAAATATCAATAGTACTCACTGTCTTGATGCATGTTGCCTCAATATGATATCCAAGACCCTAAAAGCTTCCTGAGAATTCTCACTCTCCTGGCCTTTCAATGCATTAGCAATTGCTTGCATGGGAATCTTAGCAGCAAAGCTGATCTGAACTTTAAACGTCTTACTCCGGGATGGCCTCCTGATTCTTTTCTTATCACTCTCATTTGGGCTACCGTCCCTCACTGGGCTTGAATTACCATTGTTTCTGGAGTAAATATATCAGAATTAATTGCTTCAACCGTTCTGATGCATTAATGCAGATGAGAAATCATACCAGGTTTCATGTCTGTTAAGGATAATAGTGAATTCCAAATTGAAATGCATACACTAACCTGTTTGATGGAGTTTCCTCGAGAACAACAGTGAATTCCATTTTGTTACGTGGCAGGGAGCCAATTGTAAACAGGCTCTTTTCGCCATCGTATGCAAAATCCTTTCCCTCCAGCTCTGATTCATATGTCTCCTTCACTCGCTCAATCACCTTCCTCCCTATTCCTTTTCCGTCAACAGGACGGTCATCTTCATAGAAGAGTGCCACCTACTCACCACATGCCAATTGAACAATTAGTCTCATCACATGCCAATTGACCAATTAGTCTCATCACTTGAACCTTAATTCATGCTTTAGACTAATACTGACAAAATATTAGTCACTGAGAATGAAAAGATTCTTACACTATAGTGGAAGAAGTGGCCATCAGTATGAGTTACATTCACTTTAAAGTGATTAGTGAGAAGGGATATCTTCTGTCCTTTTACACCTTGGCCCCGTCTAGCCATTGGGTTACGTGTAGGTTTCTTCTTAACAAGTTCAGCCTGTATAGGCACCACATTTGGGGGTAAGGGTGGGGGCGGAGGTAAAGCCTCTGCAGATCCATTACCACTTCCATTTGTAGCACCATTACTATTTCCATTTGCATCTCCCTCATGAGAATCCATCTCAAAGCCTTAACTGTCATTAAATTACACAACACAAAGTTAAGCTTTCTGTTAACACTTGTAAAATGAGCACATCTTAAACATTCATCTCAAGAAACAGAAGGAAAATCAAAGTTCAGAAAACCAAATAAAACCATCTCAGAAAATATGAAAGTACAAAAATGTACAACACACAAAAAATCAACCGAAGCCCTCAGGTCTCCTAATCTACACACGCATTAAGCCATCATCAAACCCTAAACATTTTACTGACCATTGTCGGAACCAAAACTAACATGCAACAAACAAAAGAGACGAGAACGGTAAGCCGGAAAGCAGATCTACCGCCTACAACACTCAAACCCTAATTCAACAAACTCAGAAAAGCACCGAACGCCGATTCAAATTCACACACCTCGAATACGCTTAAACGAAAACGAACAGTAAAATCGAGTGACGAACAGTTAGGGTTTGGAGATGAACATTACTACCTCGAAATTGGAGCCTCGAAACCCTAGCAACGCAGTCTCAGTGTCTCTCTTCAATGCGAGCAATTGTTACGGAAAGAGAAGACGTCCGCACCGAAAATAGACTCGGTGGAGTGTGGCTACGTGAATTTTTATACTCAAAGTGAAGAACAAGTGTGCGTTTAGAAGCGAGTGTGAAGTCCGTAGCGAGTGAAGGAGAGTACAACACGCGCTTTGTAACGTCGACACGTAGCTCTTGGCTTTGATTATGAATCGCATAGGAGTAAATATGTAGCACCGATTATGAGTACATAGTGATTATTAAGGACTATATTACCTTTTGAGAAGACTTAATTTGGTAATTTTACCTTCAAATCTCGCGAAATTTGTGCAATGAAAAAAATTGATAAAAAATTTTAAAAAATATATTTAGATGTTTTTGGTTGAAATAAGGAAAATAAAAAAATATGAAAGAAAACATTATAAATTTTTTCTCTCAATTTTCTAATAAAAAATTCGTTTACATTTTTCTTTAATTTTTCTTTCCACTATTTTTCTTGCATCCAAACAGAGTTAAAAATAGAAAATTCATAGGCATTTTATAAAAAAATTCTTTCTTAAAAACTGACGATAGATGCATATGAAATTTCTCATAACCAACTACTGGAGAATAGTAATGATCAAATCTAATTAAGCAAATTATAAAAAAAAATCAATTTCAAATAATTTGCTCCTTTTATTTAATCCTAAATATATATGTTTATCGGTGAGCACCGAACACCGATATTCCTAACATCTCCCATTACATAAACTTTTAAACAGAGGTTGGTTTGTTGCTTTAAATGTCTTTCATGGTTTTGGATTGAAGTCTATGAGTTGGTTCGTTTAGGACCCATTCGTATATTTGTTAATTTTGCAACTTATTTACCTACTGAATTTTGCAATTTATTTATTTATTTTTGAATTATTTTGATTCAATGGTCCAAAATTACTACTTTATAATTTTTGTCATTTAGTATAAATACACATGTCGTTTTAAATATTTTTCATCTTCTACTGTATTTATGCATATATGCAATTGGTTATGAACCGCACACGAACTTTACCTTGAAGTCCACTGCTCCAAGTTATTTACTAAGATGTTACTGCTGATAAACAACTGCGAGAGACAATTTGGAGCAAAAGGTACTAAAAATACAAAGTTTATTAAGTATTTAAAATTCTCGTGTTTTAATAAAATACATAGGCATGGAATGAACAAAAAAAACAATTCAATTTCAATCTTTTATTAATAAAAATTATGTGAAAATTGTGTCTCACAAAAAACTATTGCCTCTTCTGATCAAGTGGAGCATCACCATTGCAACAAGTTCCATTAGAAGTAACAACATCAGCATTCTGCTCCGTTCCGGCCATCGCTGCCAAGACATTTCTAGTACAAGTAGCCCGGCGACGAGAAATCTTTCTGCTAGTTATTTCATCAATCCTTTGTTGAATATCCGCAATCTTTCTATCTCTGCACATTGTCAAATTGTTAACTTTATCAACACTACAACCACCAACAGCACTAGTTCTCATTCGAATTTCCGGCCCCTCCATACCCTGCCTCCCTTCATACCCAATCCTCTTATGCTTCTTATACATCCCAATCATGTTATATAATTCTCTATCATTCTCTGGCCAAATGCGCCAAGGGTTACTAACATCATCAGGGTTGTAGATTACCACACCTACAGGAGCATCACAAAGTATAGCTAACTCTTTCGCTTGCTTCAGGATTGACGCGGATCGACCCTCGAAAACTCTTTTTCGCTGTTTCGAATCTGTGATGAACTTTGAATCTTTACCCACCATTGTTTACCTTCTGATGAGTTTCAATCCTTCACCTTCAGAGTCACTTATCAGAACAAAATGGATGAAATCAAAGTAGGGTAAAATACCTCAAAGCTTAGTAACGAGTAACTTCGGCTACTTGAGCGTAAAATTGAAGTCGAATGCTATTTACTCAACCAAAGGCTGATTGCGGAGAATCAGATTTTGGGGGGAAAGAAGGCGGCCGATTTCCTAAGAGATTAACGAAAACAGGGAATAAGGAATTCAATTGGAATGAACAAATCGGCGAGGCATGTGCTCAACTTGTTGATAATGTCTATTTATAATCTAATGTCTATGTGCAGTTTCAAATTAAGTAATTCTAGGACAATTATGTTTGTAACAAACCTTCGAATTTGTTTACTTCTTAATCAAGTAATTTCCAAGTTTAAACATATTTTTGTTTACTTTTTAATCAAGTAATTTCCAAGTTTAAACATACTTTTGTTTACTTGTTAATCAAGTAATTTCCAAGTCTAAACATTTTTTTGTTTACTTGTTAATCAAGTAATTTCCAAGTTTAAACATTTTTTTGTTTACTTGTTAATCAAGTAATTGTTTAATTTTATTAACTTGGCATTTGATGAAATGCAATTTAAGATATTAATAAAAAACCTAAAAATCATTTGTTAAATATTTTTGGGATACTCTATATATAAAGACAGTTGTAATTTTTTTTAGACAGTTGTAATTTTTTTTAGACAGTTGTAATTTTTTTTAGACAGTTGTAATTTAGAAACTGTTTTGGAAAAATGAATATTCCCGCGTTTGCTCCGACGACTCCACTCTGTCCGACATCTCCGGCGCCGGCGAAGAGACTCAACAATCATCCTCCGCGGCGCAACAAACGTAACCCTTCTCAACTTCAACATTCTACAACACGAAAAAATTACGATGATGCCAGTGTCACTATTAATAATGATAAGGTCAGACCACGGCGACCACCACCGCAGCAACCCATTGACCCAACTGTTTTATGGACTTCTTCTATTGCTAGACGCTGCCGGATGGGTCGGTTAGATAAAGCGGCTTCTGAATTTACTGCCATGCGACTTGCTGGGGTAGAACCTAATCATATTACATTTATTACCCTGTTTTCAGCTTGTGAGGATTCCAAGGTTGCTACTCGCCGATTTGGGGTTTCGGTTCATGGGTTAGTGAGGAAGATGGGTTTGGATGTGGGAGATGTCATGGTTGGGACGGCAGCTGTTGATATGTATGCGAAATGTGGGAATGTTGATGCTGCACGTGTGCTGTTCGATGAAATGCTTGTGAGAAATAAGGTATCGTGGAATACTATGATCAATGGGTATATGAGGAATGGCGAGTTTGAGGATGCTGTAGAACTTTTTGATGAGATGCCTGAACGTGATGCGATATCTTGGACGGCGTTGATTGGCGGATTTGTGAAAAAGGAGCATTTTGAGCAAGCTTTGGTATGGTTTAAGGAAATGCAGTTGTCCGGGGTGGAGCCAGATTATGTCACTGTCATATCTGTTCTTTCTGCGTGTGCAAATTTGGGGATGCTTGGATTGGGATTGTGGATGCATAGATTTATTTTGAAACATGATTTTAGAGACAATATAAGGGTTAATAACTCTTTGATCGACATGTATTCTAGATGTGGTTGCATTGAATATGCTCGTCAGGTGTTTCAAACTATGAGGACAAGAACTGTCGTCTCATGGAATTCGATCATTGTGGGTTTTGCTGTTAGCGGACATGCAGTGGAAGCCTTGGAGTATTTCAATTTGATGCAAAAGGAACGGTTTGAGCCAGATGAGGTTAGTTTCACAGGAGCATTATCTGCTTGTAGCCATGCTGGTTTTGTAGATGAAGGGATACAACTTTATCATGACATGAAGACAATCCACAAGATTGCTCCTAGAATTGAGCACTATGGATGCATTGTGGATCTCTATAGCCGCGCTGGCAGGCTAGAGGAGGCTTTGGATGTAATAGAGAACATGTCAGTGAAACCAAATGAAGTTGTGTTAGGGTCACTACTGGCAGCTTGCAGAACTCATGAGGATTTAAAAATAGCTGAAAGAGTAAATAAGCTTCTAGTCAAGTTGGATCCTTCAACAGATTCCAACTATGTGCTTTTATCTAACATTTATGCTGCGGTTGGGGAATGGCGTGGTGCAAATGTGGTTAGGAGACGAATGAAGAATCTTGGCATAAAAAAGTCACAAGGGCTTAGTGCAATAGAAGTAGATTTTAGTATACATGAGTTTGCATCCAGTGACAAGTCCCATGTTGAAACCGCTGCTATATATCGGTTACTGGATCATCTAGCTTGCGAGCTTGGATCACACGGGTATGCATCTGAAACCAATCCAGTAATAGCCTCATTACCAGAACATTTTTGAGATATGTTTTGAACAATATATTTAATTAGGCCACCAGGTCATCCATATATGTTAGGATGATAAGGCATGCCAAGAAATTAATTTGCGGTGTGCCTCATCAGGTAACTTTTCATTTGTGTTTATACAGTTCAGTTTCCAATCTAAATGACCTGTTCTTGGAAGGATGCCAGAAACTAGCATACAGGGTGTCATGAAGCTATTTTTGTCATAGTTTCTGGATAACAGAAAGTGCTGGGAAATTCAGATTTACGGATACAGGGTTGTGCAAAAAAAAAGATTTGGGTGTTAACTTCCCCGTTCCCTACAAGTGCAACTTAATTACAGATGCCCTAACAGCTGCTGATATAGGCTGTCAGTGAAAATATTTATGTTTAAGCTCCTATGGTGTTTGAGGTCTTTTTGGGACTGCCCGGTGATGGTGTAACGGGTCAGGGCCTGAAGGTACCATCCTCATTTGCCAGTCATTTACAACTGGTGGTGTCATTTTACCATGTTCATGCTGAGTCAGATGTGATTCCTCCATTGCTTTTGAGACAAACTCTAGCTGCTGCACCTTCCTTGGCAACAACATGCCAGGTCTTGTAGGGTAAGATGACTTCACTGTTTGTCATCATATCAAAAAGTGACATTTTCGTCAGCTTAAGATTATTGTGATACACGATAGCAATGACAACAAAGTAGAGCTTGCAAACCTTGAGCAGCTTGAGAGGAGATGATGAAAATGGTCATGTAAGCGAATACAACTAGTAGGGTTGGCAGCTTCAGCTGGAACTGGTGGAATGGCACAGAGGCAGACATGTTGGCAAGTAGAAGAGGAGTTGATGAACTTTCAGAATGTGTGCTGAATGAACATGTGGTGGTGGTGGGTGTTATATATAGTACGTTTGAAGTTGGAGGGGTGCGTGGCGGGCGGCTGAATAATGATTGCATTGCATGAGCCTGCTTCTTCTACCTGGAGCTGTCAAAGTCACAGACATTAAGTAGTTGATGTGGTGTGATGATGTATATTATCCTAACTACTAATAATGTACTTGCAGGGAATGAGAAAGGTGAGGTAGTGCACCAAGAGAAGTGAGTGTGTAATGTGTATCCATTTGATGATGGACTGAATCAAGCAGAAGATGGCGCCGCCAGCTGAGTGACTAGATCTTTTTAGTTGATGTTGGCAGTGGTCGTGTCCACCAGACTATGAGTAGGATAGGATTTACTTGTATTAGACCAGCTTTAAGATTTTGTAGTTGCCACTTTGCTGTTTACAGCTGCTGATGATGGATGGCTGCCTTGGCTGGAGATCAGTGATGATGTCTTTGATGTGATAGTGACCATCGATGGTCTCTCTTAGGTTACTTTTTACTCCATTTTTGCATCTGTTCCTCTGTTTGTGTCTGTACTTCCTCTGCTCTTGCTGCTATATAATAACTGCATTTACAGCAGAATACATCATCACCCCTCCATGGATATACCCTCCTGATGACCTGGTCGATGCATTTAGGATCCTCTTGGAGATATTTTTTTGCATTTTTACATATGAAAAATTATTATTTTACTGTCAATAAAAAAGTGGACAAACATTAACAAAAGCGATATTTTCTTATTTGAAAGTCATAAAAACAGTCAGCACGACCTTTGTATCATTGTATGAGTATGACCCCTTTAGGATTATATTTCTATCTTTATAGATTTTGCTAGTCCAACATGTCCTATAAAATATGGACACAATAATCTGTCGGCAAGTGAAGAAGGTAGGTAAAGGTGCAAACAAACTCATACGACTTCATCAATCATAAACCTTCACTAAACCAAAATATATTGTATTTTCTCCAAAAATTCAATCATTAACCAACCAACATTGCACTAACAAAAGTCAACTTTAGTCTCACCTTCTCCTTAATCAACAATCCACAAACTGGAGGAAATCATCCTTAAGAAAAACCTCCATATGTTTTCCAACAAGAAAAAGCTTCTCAAGAAGCTGTTAACTATCAATGCAGGTTGTGGCCGTCGTCGCGGAAAGTATGAAATCATGGACTCACTGCAAACCAGACCCCGGGAGCAGCCTGAGCTGATACTTTCTCCTTTGTCATGCACTTCTTGTGAAAATGATGCAATGACAAGTGATGAGTTATCAGCTTCTGCCTCGTCGAGTAGGGATAGATTACCAATGGAGAATAGTGTGGCTGTGGAGAAGCACTCAGATGATCCTTATGCTGATTTTAAAGACTCAATGCTTCAGATGATATTGGAGAAGGAGATGTACTCTAAAGAAGATCTTCAGAAGCTACTGAGCTGCTTTTTGAGATTGAACTCACCCAAGCACCATGAAGTCATCATTAGAGCTTTCATGGAGATATTTATCAGCAACAACTGCACTGATTTTCCGCACAACAGATGAACTTCTTATCCTGTTTCCTGTAGGCTCTTTTTACCAGCAGGATACAAAATGTTTCTAACTCAGGCACAACTTATTGTGAGTTTTTCTGACAAAATATTGTTATTGCTAGTACCATATTTTCTGTTTAGCATATTATTCAGTAAGTGGAGTTAGTCTAGTTTTCCTCATCTTGATCTGAACTTTTCGAGTTTTCTCTATATATTTTTCGGGTCGATGCAGATTCATATTACCTTCCCTTGATTCTAGCTCTCAAAATCTTTACTATTTTTGCACTTGGTGTTCCCTAAACTTACAGAGCAAACTTTGAGAGCAAACTTTGAGAACAAATTTTGAGGTGGTGCATATTTTCTTTTTTGCTACTAGCACATAAAATGAGACATACAGATGATGCAGTTTGGACATAATTACACAGATGGGTTTGGTGAATTTATTTGGAGAAGTAATCTTCAGTCCTGCCCTTGAATCCAATCTGTCCGAAGGTCAGGACGATGAAAAGTCCCAAATGCCATGTGATCAGCCACAACCTGCACCATCGAAACATTCCCATATCAAACAATGTGTGAATTATATCAAAACATTTCCATTTTAATTTTAAGTACTGACCAGAATTGTGAGGTGAGAGCTGGAGGAGTAGGGAAGTGAGCCAGCTCTGCTCCAATGCTATCTAAGAATAGGCCAGTCAAGCTCTTTCCATTTATAATCGGAATGCTGGAAGGAGCCAACCATCCGATCAGCCCGAACCCGATCACACTTAAATCCTTTCTCAGCCAATCCCTTGGAAAGCTACATGTGTATCTCCCTCCAGATGCTCCAGCCAATCTTAGAGGATTCCTTGGAGCCACTCTAGTCTTAACAAAACCTATACTTACAAATTGCCAAAAATAAGTTTATATTGCGAGTTCATACTGAATCAATTCTCAAACTATTTCAAATTCAATATATGATAGAACATATATATTAATCCGTCAATTTATCAACTGATTTTCATATTACTTACAGAAACGTACTTGAACAAATATTTAATGTGTGCGAAAATAGATAAATTGGTGAATAAAAAGCTAACAACTTACTTGAGACTAGGCTAGGTCTGGCTGATTGAGAGGTGCAAGAGGAAGCTCGGAGGCCGACAATGACGGTGGAGGCTGTGGCGGCGGCCATTCAGATATTTAGAGAACAAAGTTGTTGTGATGGTTAGATAATTTCTTAGAATGTTTGGCAGAGTTTTAAGAACAAAGATTGAAAGAGTATTTGGACTTGTGGTCTACGTTGTATTTCGTGGATTATGAATATGGATTTTGTGTCAATGGGTTTTTGACACGTGGAAATGTCTGGATAGACTCAAATTTCATAACACAAAAAATCAAATATAAACAAAAATAAAACTCAGAACAAAACAAAACAGACCAAAACAGAACACAGTGTTAACATTTTTGTTTTGGAACGAATGAGCATTCTTTACATGCAACGTAAACTATCAAGAAATCACACGCACTCTAGCAAATGGGAAATAGAAGCTCAGTGTCGACGGAGAGCGAAAGCCGAAAACACGATGAGGAATACGACCATAGCCGCAGCAACGAAAGATGATACGACTGCACCACTGGTTTGCTCACAGAAATCAGTAAACTGCTGACATATTGCATTCCAGTTTGTATCATCATTTCCATTATGTGCTAAGTACACGATCGATGTAGCTGCACCGGACGCCGCTGTTATCAGAGCCAGAGCTAACTGCATGGCATAACTTACACAAATGAAGTCCATGCGTTTAGAAATGAGACATTTGGTGTAATGAAAATAAAAAGAGCTTACAGTGTCCATGATGAATAGGAAGAGCCTTACTCCAGCTGCAGTCGGCCTAGCGATGCAGACGATCGAGAACGGAAGGGAGAGGACTAGGTATCCGGCTGCGAAACCATTAGCTATCACAAAAAACCTAAATCATACAAAATGTCAATTAGGTTTCTAAACTATTTTTTGAAAGAAATAAGAAAGTTCTGCACTTGTGGAGAAGTTAGTTATTACTGGAAAGACGGTAGATCATCGTATTGAGCTTCGAACTGGAAGAACTGAGTGAAGAAAGGGAGGATTTCATCAGCCGCAGCCATGACCGCAGTGGCACCCAAGGCAGCTGCAACTGCACCCAATCTAAAGATCAAGTCAAATACCGCTAGACCTTTCTTAAACCTTGCTTGAGGATGTGGTCGACTTTTTACGGCCGGTGTGATTTTTTCATAAGAACTTTTCAGTTTCTTGCCGGAACTGGACTTGTCTATAATCACTGTAGATTTCCCTTTCCTGCCGGATTTTGACTCGTCGATGGTGATCGCCGTCTCCTGACCATTGTTGCTCATCATTTTGCTTTCTTGCAATGCAAGTAAATGATTTGTGTTTGTTAAGTTTGCTGTTTGTACACATTTTGCATTTATAGTGAAACACATTTGAGAATGAAATGGTTGGAGGTTTAGGTTGTTTGAGTGGTGCTGTTAGATCAAAGTATTTCACCATTCTGATGGGAGTGAGTTGTTGAAAACTTGCTCCACTTTGAAGTTATGGGTTGATATAAAATACTTAATCTTCAGAATATGAAAATGGAACTTTTTATGCAGTTTTTGGTGGAACCAAAGTCACTGGTTTATTATATAGCAAGCAAATCACACTTGACATTGAACCAACCTTTACAGGATGTTATTCACATACAACACATTATTACTGGAATGAGCAGAACTCATGAAACTCAATGATATAGTTAATATAGTTCGCTTTCCTTGTGGGTGTGGATTACACAATCTTCTTTGGGGTAGGATACACAAGTAAGCAAGTAGCCTTTTCCCATTTGCTCATCGTCGAGGAAAGAACCATCAGATTGATCAACTGAACCAGACGCTAGCTTCCCCGCACAAGTACACATGCACCAGCTCTACATGAATATGGCAAATCAATCCCAGCTGCCTCAGCTGCGTCCAAGATGTAAGTATCATCCGGGGCATCAAACTCTTGTTCTTTGCCTTCGGGACTAATAAGCTTGACCTTGTACACTGCCATTGAGGTGGCTCGGTAACACTGAGTAGAATTCAAACCAAAGTTCTTAGATACGTTCTTTACAGACGAAAGTGAGGTGGCTGGTTTGATAACAATTTTCTTGGTTGAACTCGGAGCACCTGGCGATGCAAAGGGAAGGAAGTCCTAGTGTCGACATAGTTGATGTATACCTGTTAGCCAATGTTCAATGTGCAAATTAGATTTTCTCATATACATCCATACCATAAAAATTCCAAATGCTCTTATAGACCATATTAAAAAGATGCAGATACAACAAGTTCCCTGAACACGAAGACTAAATCAATCTAAGCAATGCGCATTCCTTCATTTAGGAGAGACGGAATTTTGCACTTTCAGATTACAATGAATGGAAGAACATGTAAAAGTCCAGTCATTTAATGTAACAGAAATGCTGAAGAATTTGTGGAGCATTATGAGAAGATGCAAGCCAAATGCTCTCTGCCCTTCACTCGAAGCTCCAACATACGACAAGTATATCAACACAACACCATCAAAATAGACAATCCGATCCAATTCATGCATACCATTACATCACCAAATCCAGAATAACATCAAGAATATTTAGACCTACGAAAAACCATCAAAATCTTACAAATTACAAGCACTCTCTTGAAGATTTGAAAAGGGGGCGATAATTTCCAAGCGGGATACGAACGGGAAGAAGAGACGGAGTTATAGCAAAAAGGGTGATAAAGAGAAGGAGCGGGGGAGTGAAATCTGTGGGTGGGTTGGTGGCCGCAGATCGAAACTTGGGGCAGAGCAGAGGCAGAGCCTATGCCTTTGCATGCAGACGACGAGCCCTAATGAACGTAGGCTTTGTGCCCATTGGGCTGCCCTTTGTTCCGGATTTGGTAAAAGCCCAATCAGAAGTCCGAATTTTGGTAACTGTTCAGTCGACAAATGTTTAGACAAACGACGTCGTTGAATTTTGGTTGTTCATTCCTCTCCTTAAAATTAGGGATGCACATCCGGGTCGACCCGGAGCGACCCGACCCGGATTGACCCGATCCGGGTTGACCCGATGACCCGAGTTTTATTCAATGGGTGACCCGAGGACCGACCCCACCCGTGAAATTCCGGTCCGGTCCGGGTCGATCCGGATCGTTTAGTGTAATTTTAAATAAAAATCCGGTCCCGGTCCGGGTCGCGACCCGGAAATTTCTAAAATTCACGACCCGAAGACCGACCCGACCCGAAATATTCCGGTCCGGTCTTGGCCCGACCCGAAAAAATCCGGTCCGGTCCGGGTTCCCGGTGCGGTTCATTTTTGTGCATCCCTACTTAAAATTATCTTGTTGCAAACATGTAAGAAAAACAGTATCATAAATTTACTGTGTTTTATTCTAATGAAAAGTAGATGAATAAGAAATTGTCCATTCCAATGAGTTTTAGTTTTAGTACCACTTAGCCTCTTGCAACAAAAGACCTAGTAGTGCTGTAATGCATTCCAATATAAGCCTTGTTACTATTTCCCAATGTCTCTTTAGCTTGTTTCCTTTCAGCTACCAAAGCTGCACGAGCTAAATCAAACCCCTTTGGAGCTAGCAAAGCATCGAATGAGCCACAATCTAACCACTCTTTCAGCATCTCTTCCTGACTCCATTTGTCCGGTATCACCACCCTCCCTGCCACCTCGCTTTTGTGCCTCTTCAACCTCTCCCTACCACTTCCATTAGAACAGCCAGCATGCGTGTTTTGTTTCAAGCCTTCTTGCCTAGTAGATGGTAATAATGATCTTGTTGTTGGGTCTTGGTTTGCCATGGACGTGAAGTGGTGCAACGTCGCTTGTTCCTGTTGATCCATGAGTTTTTTGTGTTTCAGATGTGTAAGAAAGTAAGGCTTGTAAAGATATATAGTTTGTAAGTCTGGTTTGAAGAGGTGTTTGTGTGGGAGTTAGGGTTACACGTCAGTAGTTTTACGATGTATGGTTTGTACTAATTTACGTGTCTTGGCTGAGCTTGGGTTTGGATTTTGTGGTTTTCAGCAGGTACACACAAATCACTGCTTGTTGGAGAGCTGCTACCTCTTTGTTTGGTCTCATTTGAACTTAAGAAACATCTAAAGGCAATACACACACGTATCGGTCAAACAAGATGACCTTCAGTCAAACCGAAACTTTGTTGATGATATTAAGTGTTGAAAACAATAGGTTCCATGAGAGCTAGTAATAAAATTTGGCAACCTGACTACTGATCATTATATGATGAACCTTTCGTCTTTGCCTTTGCGACCACGTTTCTTCCTTGGATTAGCACCCATTATCGATGAGAAGACATTGACTAGCTCTGAGTCTTCCTCGCTTGTTAGATATTTTGTTGCGTCTGGATTCTTCAGGAGGAGTTTTGCCACTAGATATCCTGCAATCGACCATGTTTGGAACAACCGGGCTTGTTTCCCAATCAGCCTGGCGGATTTTGTGTCGTAGTATTCTGGCCATAAGTCTGTGTGTAATCTTTTCTCAGCAATGCCAATGGCCTTTTGAGCAATCTCTGGTCGGTTCATCTTTATGCATGCCACTGTCAACTGGAGGGAGAAAATAATCAGCAAGTTGATGCGGAATTCAAATGAGCAAGAGCAGTTGCACTTAACCAAGGAGTAATTGACTGTATATAACAAAATGTTGCTAACTCTACATATTACTAAAAGAATATCAAGACTGCTAATTTTATGAAATGGCACTTTAATAAGCATCATCGGCACAACTGGCTACGGTTTGCCTCATAAATAATAGTAGTGCATAGAACAAAAAAGGCATACCTGCCATAACAATGTTGGCCATGAACCTCCATTATGATAAGACCAAGGCCTGGAAGACCAAATGAAGATGAACAACGTTCTTAGAAAACTTGAAAAAATTGAAAAGAATCTCATAATTCAAACAGTTCAGAACTAGAAGAGCATCAAAAAGTGGCGGCAGTGTTCAGTGCAGCTTGGACTTACGTGTTTTTTGGATCACTGCCGGTAATTATGCTCCACTCCTGACCTTCAAGGGCAGGATAACATATCTTGATTGGCATTTCTGCAACCAAGTCTCCCCATTTTGCTTCGATCAGGTCCAAAATGGAATGGGATTGCTTTGCTGTTGCTAAACTGCTTACTATAGACCACAAGTTTCCAAGCATAAAGAACCTGAAGTCCATGTGAGCTGGCTGCAAGTTTCCAATCAAATAACCCCCAACGTTTGGCATCCACTGTACCAACCAGTGAGGGATCTGATCTGGGTATATATTGAACTTGTTCACTGCATCATATGAATACTCTTCTGTTTTATATCGATAGATCTCATTGAGTTTCTTCAAGTCAATCCAGTAATATTCTCGTATGTGGAATGATAATGCAACAAGGCGACTATTAAGAGCACGTAGTAGATCAGCAGATGCATCCTCAGGAGTGAGCATTTCCCGGGCACAGAGCAGAGCTGAATAAAACAATGCCTGCATCGAAGTAATGCATGTCATATGGCGACTTATTTTGCAACAGATGTACATTAATCTAGATGACATAAGGGAATAATCATACCTGGATTTCCAAAGGATGGCCATGAATACCCATCCGACGATCTATCATACAGGAACCATCTGTCACCAGTAAGGTTGGAAACATATCAAACCCGTCAGCAAGACACAACTTCAGTATCATCTTGATTCCAGTCTGCACATCAACACGCTCCTGAACAGACAGATCGCCAGAACATTTTCCATACGCTCTTAATAATATTATCCACCACAAACCTGAGAACCAAAATATGAGTAACAGTAAACAAATTATGATAATACTAATAAATAATAACGTAGGGATATAAACATGCCTGAATCTACTGGTGCAACGCGGCCAATGGCTGCCTCACCAAAGTCTGGATCCAACACATCCTCTGTGGCAGAGTCATCTCCTTCGAGAGGAATAGTTCTCACCTTGAAACTAGCAGGCATCAAGCCCTGGCCCGGACTGTGGCAATCCATAGTTTTCTCCCAGCTCTGTTATGGATGAAAGTATCAATGAAGCATCACAAACGAATTCAGGAAAATAGACCTAAGTAGACAATAAAATATTTCTGCTGGAAGTCTCTCAAATTTAAGAGAAGGTCATCAGCATCAAGAAAATTTATTCTTCGTGAATTGTGATGTCATCAAAAGTCACTGTGCATGGTATTTGATATCTAATCCTGCTATTCTAGTACTATTGTGGCAAAAGCATTTCTATTTCTTTTTTGAAAGGGAAAGCATATCTATTTTAAAACAATATTGTGAGAAACAAAATAGAGAAATACACAAATGTCATATAAAGATAGGTCAGAACATAATGCTATATTCTTCATTTATCAATGACAGACTGACATGTTAAATCATTTTTCCAAAAATATTACTCGTAAACTTAAAATGCATATATTGCTACATAATTCACATCCATGAGCCAAGTTCCACATTACAATAATTCTCAAAATCTTCCTTAAAAATACCAGTTCGATAACGATTTCAGCCCACAGTGATGGTACAAAATGGATCACAATAAAAGAGATTTACTACTGATAACATCAAGCTATTTATTAAAATTGAATTCAACAGGATTCGTAGGGAAAAGATAATCAAAATCATTTAGATTATTATGCAATAAGGATTTGATCCAAATTCCAAACAAGACTCGTTGGCACAAAAAAGAAAATAGCAGGAGAATGATATAGAATAAAGATATACCTGCAACTGAAGGGTGTGCAGGAGGAAAGTTCGTACTATATCAAATTCTCCTTTCAAGAGAAAAGCTATACCGGAAGGTATGAAATCACGGATGAAAACTTGATCATAGTTAGAAAGACTAGAATCATTCGGATCATTAGCTGCGATTGTTCCAATCGGATTACCACAATAATAAACCACAGATTTTCGTAACAAATCCCAAGCTTCATCCTCAATAGCATCTGAATGAGCTGTTCCAGTGCCTCTTTTATTTTTAGATGATATTCATAGCTTCATCAACTGTACTGTAGTACAATCCTTAGATTTATCCACAACAGAACTCCTATTACATCACCCGTCACACTTTCAATATCCCCAACACTCCTACATTTACACCTCAAAAAATCCAACTTGTTGCAACGCTTCACACATTTATAACCATACAAACCCCGACTTCGACATACCAGTCTACATTTGTGTACCCTTCTCTGTACCCCAACATCAATGTTTCCGTACCCATATTTCCTAGCTGCTAACACTCCAGGTTCAAAAAAATGTCCTGAAGTGGTACCGGCAGTGTATAACTGTAGTGCCATTTTAGCGTCTGCTTGCACCACTTTTTCTTAATCCTATTTTTTGCAGTAAAAACTACACATTAATACAAATACAATCATCAAGACAAATCATTTGTGTTGAAAATCCATACTTTTTGATGCTACAATATCCAAGAATACAAACTCTGAAGCAAAAATGCAAACTTGCATCAATCAATTTAACCTAGAAAATGGTCAAAGGGGAGTATAAAATTCATAATAAAATACACGTCAGCACGCAGCGGATGAATAGTGCGAAGGTACCTTCACAAGCCTCGCCGACGTATCGATCTCCGACTCCGATTTGACAATCCAAAAAATCAATCACAAAAAAATCAAGCGAGGTTTAACAACAATACAGTGAAGAGAGGGCGTGAAGAAGCGTTCAACAGCCGTTTAACGACGTCGTATACGGTTAGGTGTCCTATCCAGTTTCATGGAAAAGCAATCTGACACGTGGAAGTATTTAAGTGGTCGAGTCCATTGTGTCTACTATGTACGCGCGCGTAGATTAGTTTCTTATTTCGGTCAGCATTTTACGACGCTTCGTTGCGTTCCATTTTCTTCAATCCGTTCATCGCTCGCATCGCATCTCATTCGCCGCTCGTTCGGTCTCCGGAGCTTCATCGTCGCGTAACAGATTTGGCGTAAGTAGACTTTTTTGCCTTTACTGATTGATTTTGTTCTGTTGTTGCGGTTGCGGGTGATTTTTTTCAGATCTAGGGTTTTTATCGATGAAATCGAACACGATTTGATTGTGTTGTTTTCTTCTCTATGAGTTTTTTCAATCGTATGAAGCTTTCTGGTAAACTAATATGGGAAGTGTTAGATGATTAGTCAATTCGAGAAATTGTGGTCTAATAGAATATGCATACGTTTTTAGAGTATAATGGATTTATGAAGCAGATTTTTTATGTGGATTTTGAATGTTTGATGAAGTGATTTGATGTTGAAAAATGCAGAATGACTGTCGCAGAGCCTCCGTTTGTGCCAAGAGAGAAGCTTTTTGAGAAACAGAAGTATTTCCAAAGCATCCAGAAGCACACTTATTTGAAGGGGAGATATGATCGAATCACTTCAGTTGCTATTCCTGGTGCCTTGGCTGCTACCTGTTTGTTCATGATTGTAAGTATTAGTGTACCACTTCAGTTATTTACCAACACATTCTGTTTTGCTTTTCCATGTTACTGTGCCGATAACTCACATTTCTTTCTTGATTTTTTCGTATGCATTGGTCTTTCTTTTTGTTGATAATAAGGCATGCTCCCTAGAGAACTAAAATATAAGAACCTTATGAGCGTTGCCGTTAACTAATTTTGGTGTTTGATGAGTTTGATTGTCAATTCCGCTACTGCTTGAGGCTGAATTATTGATCTCACTGCTTAGAAACATCCCTTGCGGATTGATAAATCTGAGAAATACTACATACAGATGCTAACTTTTATGCTGTTTGTCGAAGTCGAGATAAACTGTTTACATTTTGTTCTCATGATACTAATTGCTTGTTTCCATCTTCATCTGCAGGGGAAAGGGATCTATAATATGTCCCATGGAATCGGCAAGGAAGAATGAAGAGATTAACATCAATACTTCCACCAGATGATAGTGTTTGGCAAATGCCTGTGAACACCGGTTGTTTGTTTGCTACGCTTCCTTACATTTGGTGTTTCAGATTTCTAATAATTAATGATCAACTGCATGATGTTTTACCATCATGTTTAAAATATTTATCCCATCCAGTTTTTTGCTATTCCATTCAGCTTGATTTATTTATTGTGCCATATATAATGAAAGCTTTCTCTGGCCAGTTATATAACCACTGGATCCCACCAGGTATTGGTCCTTGAGAAAGTCCATTGAGATCACCAAGAGGAAAAGGCCTAGTTGGTTAGATGTCTCTCATGAAGTTTATAACCATGTGTAAGACTCATCTAACAAGTAGTTGAGATGATGAGGGCTGAGGCATCTTCTAAATTACCTGCAAAACATGTTACATAACAGACAACTGTTTGTATCTATCCGGCTTCAGTTTATTCAGTTGATAGTTTTCTTTTGCAGATTTGCAAGGTACATAACAACAATTCGAGTCAAATATGCATAATAAACTCCTATGTACTGAGCCAGCCAGTATGGAACAAAGACCAATCTTGGTATCACTTGAAAATGCCAGTAGACTACAGGTATAATTAAGTATTAGAAAATGGTGGATCTGGAAGTTCTTGAAACAGCAAAGCATCAGCTGTAAACTAATTTTAAACTTAATGGCTGCTTCCAGGCTTTACCTTTCTTTATCACTGGCTTCTATCCCAAGACTCTTCTTTAATGACAGCTCTTTTGAAAACATTGTTGTTTATTTTTTCAAAGAGCAATCAACCTGAACATTGTAACAGATAATCTAGGGAGTTACCTTCACCTCACATTTATGATTTATCTAACACATGTGCATTTGCTGAAGCAAAAATTGTTGGAGTGTAAAAGAGAAAAGCTTAGTTTGCAATAGTATGATGACAAATGTTGTGACTTATTTATGAGACTCAACTTGTATGACACCAGCTGTTCTCCAAAGCAATAGATAGACCTGGCTTTTCATGCCAATTTTTGTTATTAGTTTATACCATTTGCCAACAACTTTACCCTACTTTTGAATTGAGTGTAAACCATAACCAACCCCCATAAGAACAGGTCAAGGCCCATTTAGACCCATTAGGGTCTCTTCTTTGTGTTATTCACTCAACTCACCAACAAAGGCAAATCTGTCACTCAACATTACAAGAGTCCATTAACATGGGTGAGTGTCTCTTTTACTCTTGTTGTTCTTGGTAGTGAAGCAAACAGGTTGGTTTGGTGCTTGGTTTATATTTTGTTTTCAGTTTCACATTCTTTGCCTTCAAAGTCACTGTATTTGCTTATAAGTGGATCTGCAACAGGGAATTGCTTAGACACACATCATCAAACTCAAGAAGTTGAAAAGGTTGCTGTTGGTGGTGCTGGAGGAATGACAACTCTACAGAAACAAATGCAAGATCAGGAACAGCAACAGTCACCTGTTATGAAGCACACAGCAAGCATGATGAGTTTCAAGGATAGTCCAGATAGTGTTGATAAGGAGGAAGAGATAACTAGGTCTGCTCTAGCTGCTTTCAAGGCCAAGGAGGATGAGATTGAGAAGAAGAAAATGGAGGTTAGGGATAGGGTTTATGCTCAACTAGACCGTGCTGAGGAAGCTGCTAAGCAATTGTCTGTGATAAGAGAAGTAAGTTTGAACTTCAAAACCCTAATTGTTTCTTCAGTTACCAGAAAACCACTTTGTAGATCTGTGAAAGTTCCAAACTTTTGCTTTGAATTATGGTTTTTTTGCTATTCTGTGGAATTGGGTATGTTTCGAATTTTGTTAAAATATGTTGGATCCATTGTTGTAGGAGCTTGAAGGTCTGACAGATCCCACGAGGAAGGATGTTACTACAGTAAGGAAAAAGATTGACTTGGTCAACAAAGAGCTCAAGCCTTTGGGGCTGAGTTGCGTGAAGAAGGTACCACCTCCTCGTGAAGTCATCCACCTCTTGGAAACCTAATTTTTAGGTGGCTAATTAATTGCTGTTTGGATATGCAGGAGAGGGAGTACAAAGAAGCCCTAGAGGCTTTTAACGCCAAAAACACTGAAAAGGCTCAACTCTTAGCCAGACTGAAAGAGGTCAGTTGTCTAAAGTCTAAACTCCACATAAACAGCCAGATCTGGTTCTGATAGTGACTCAAAAGTTTCGATCTTTGATCAATTTTCAAGTCAATTAGTCCCAAACATCAATTCAGTCAAACATGTTTCCTATTCTCATGTGTTAATCTCTACTGTGGCAGCTTGTGGGCGAGAGTGAGAAGCTAAGGATGAAGAAGCTGGAGGAGCTGAGCAGAACCATAGAAGCTCTGAACTCAAATTGAAGTTGGTATTTTGATTCAATCATATGGAAGAAGACGTCAACTTTAACTATCATCATAAGTGGAGATATCTTCCCTAGCTTTTTGGGGTGTTTGATGTGCTTATGATATACATTTCTAATGGTGTGCTTGTGTTGTTGTGTATATGAATGTGTTTGCATTTGGTTTGCTGGATCTGACAGAGTGAAGATAGGCTATGGTGTTGTTAACTTTTCCTTCATAGCTGGTGTTACTTTGAATCTTTTTCTCTAATTGATTTTTTTGAAGTATTTAATTACATATTATTGGCACTGGGTCCTCTTGGTTGATTTATCAATGGCAATAGGAAAGCATGTTGAGTAAAGGTTCTATGAAGTTTTGAATTAGAAGCAAAGAATGTGCCTTTCAATTGGGGTCCTCTAGTGGCCTTTTGTACCACAGTTGGCTGTAGTTGATTTAAACAAAGTTACAGGGTTTAGGGCTAAAACTGAAAGCCATGTACAAACTAAAAGGCTGCAAAACTGAGTCTGATTTTTCTGATGAAATTTAAATCAAGGGAATGAATGATATGAAATGGGCTTCGCCAATTGCCAAAAGCTAATATTATCAGAAAAGGGAACTCTTTGTGAAAATTGTGATTGACTAAGTTTGTGTTACCAACATGATTACAGCTATTTGTGCTTAATCATTCTCTTAATCATGAAAAGTAATACCACTATATAGTGACATCACACATCAGTACTCAAACAACGAGCTAGGGATGCACAAAAATGAACCGGACCGGAAACCCGGACCGGATCGGACCGGATTTTTTCGGGTCGGGCCAAGACCGGACCGGAATATTTCGGGTCGGGTCGGTCTTCGGGTCATGAGTTTTAGAAATTTCCGGGTCACGACCCGGACCGGGACCGGATTTTTATTTAAAATTACACTAAAACAATCCGGGTCGACCCGGACCGGACCGGGACCGGACCGAAATTTCACGGGTCGGGTCGGTCCTCAGGTCACCCATTGAATAAAACCCGGGTCATCGGGTCAACCCGGACCGGGTCAATCCGGGTCGGGTCGGTCCGGGTCGACCCGGATGTGCATCCCTACAACGAGCCATATCATGGAATGCTATTGGGCTCAACTTTTTGATCACGTTTGATGAAACTGGCTGCATTTTCTAACTAAATTGATTTTAATACCCAATCTTAAAATTGAGCCGCAAGTTTCATTAGCTGGTTTGCCCGAGTGGTTAAGGGGGAAGACTTAAGATCTTCTGCACATAAGTGCGCGTGGGTTCGAACCCCACAGCCAGCACTTTTAATTTTTTATTCAAAATGAAACTCATTTTTATGCATGAATCCAAACTCTCAGCTCAAGCTGTGTCCTCCACTACACTTTCTCATCACATGCTTACATTCACAAACATTGAAACATTTCACGAGAGCCACCCAATCCTGGCTCAATTATACTCGCACATTACCAAAGCTGACACTTCCAAGAACATGACCATCAAGACATCAAAACTGTCTATCTGCATGTGAACTTCAGACATTCTTAGTGGTCATTACAGCATTGTGTTCTTCTCTAAGTATGACAATGTGATGATGTTTTTCATTTTTCATTGTGTTCCAAAATCCTCATATGGAAAAAAGCATCTGATATTACAAACAATCTTCTCTAAAAAAGAAACACAACTAATCTCTGGCCAAAACATCACAAGCATGACTCTTCTTCCCTTTTCTCTCCCAAAATGGCTTCTTAGGTTCTTCATGCTTGTATGCATATTGCTGTTGCGCAACATTTGATATGACGAGATGGCCAGTGTTATGTTTCCAAGGACCTTTAAACAATAGTAGTGGACAAACTGTCGAGTATTTGCTGCTACTAAATCACCCTGCGAGCTAATACGTTGATATACGTAGAGCGGAAGATAACAACCACCACAGGAACTATTGGATATTGCTGGTGTATAGATTTTCTGATGTATACTAACACACTAATTATTTGGGACGATGGTGCCAATGTAACCAAATCCAGCAATGGTAAAGGTCACACCTTGTAGGAATAGGTATATGAAGTAGTTGTTCTTTCCGTACATGAAGTCGTAGCATCCAGTGAAGAAGAGGAATGCTGCAACTCCTAATTCCTGCCCGAGTATCCTGTTTCACCATGTATGAAAACAATCAGCGGCAAACAAACTGACAACTTTGGTTTCATTAAATGTCTAATTTATTGGAGTAGGACAGAACTGATCTTTGGACCATCCTACGGAGCAAATGGTACAAGAGGTTAGTTTATGTACAAAGTCCAAAACACTACTGTCTGATGTTACTATACTAAAATAGGCTGCATTCAACACTGCAACACCCATACAAGAAATCATACAAGTTCGAGTAAAATGGTCCATATGCAAGTATACATTCTATTGAAGACATTAGCTTTTTTTGTCGTGTGGGTACCTGATTCAACTAAAGCATGTGATATTTGGTTGTATGATTAATGAGGCCAACGTCCCAACCCCACCATTAAAGACTCATGATATCGAGAATGAGAAATAAGATTTTACCTGTCAGTGAACTTGAATCGAGGTCTCTTAGGGCCTGCTTTGGCATTTGCTTTGTTCTTCATAATATCTCCAAGTTTCTCCGTCACAACCCACTCATTGACCCTCCCTGCTTCAAAAAGGCCGATAAGTGTGGCCTTAGTCCGGTGCATGGACATCACATTCTCAAACAGGATCCAATAGAACAATAAGTGAATAGACCTGTGAAACGGGAATTTGATGTCAGCCACAAGAAGAATTAACTTGACAAGAGAATAAAGAGTTTGAAAATGAGCAAACCTTGGAGTTCCAACTGAATTTAAAATGGTGATAACAGATGGTATGTAAACAGCTCCCCAAATCGGCACATAAACTCCCGGAACCAATATAGTCAGCGGTAGCACAATGCAGTAGAAAAAGAAGGTGATCATATGAGCAATGATTTTTCGAACAAAGAAGAAGCTGTAAATCACATAGACTTTCTTCCAAAAGCGGACTTTCTGCATTCACAAATGAACTGAGTTCAGTATCATATTCAAAAGAGATCTCCTGCATTGTAGAAATCAGTAGTTAACATACACTGTTTCGCACAATCTCCATCACCATTTTCCTAAAAAGATTTGCAGGTCCGCATGACCAGCGATGTTGCTGGAAACGGAAGGCTTTAAACGTACTTGGCAATTCACTTTTCACCTGCATTAAGATCGTATATTAAACTAGAGACTCGTACACTAAGTAATCTAAGGAAATTAGATTCGTATAAATCGTTAAAAATATATCAGTATCTAGGAGTCTAGGAGGTGCTGACCTGAAGATCACCGAGGTAAAGAAACTTCCAGCCTCTGAGACTGGCTCGCACGGCAAGGTCCATATCCTCAACTGTAGTTCTATCCTTCCATCCACCAGCTTCATTAATTGCAGCAATTCTCCACACACCAGCAGTACCTAAAAAACAGTCCAAATGTCAATCGAGTTATCCAAATGTATCTCAAACTATGACATATTCAACTACTAAAATACCAACTAAAACATGAAACTTACCATTGAAACCAAAAAAAGCATGAGTAGCTGAACCAACTTCTTGCTCAACAGTGAAGTGATAATCCAACGACATTTCTTGCATCCTTGTCAGCAAGCATTCATCAGCATTAACTACAAACATCACAATGACAATAAAACATGTCTTGAAAAGCCATCTAAAAAAAGTAGAAAAAAAGCACAATGCATATAATATCAAATGAGCATGACCTAACAATAATTATACAAATCACGCTCATTCCCATTGACCACCCGATCCGTAACTAACGGGAGGTGGCTCATGAGTGGTTGGACAAGCAAATCTAAATCTCAAGATTCTAAGATTATTAATAAACTACATCAATAACATATAAAAACGCAGCCTGTAAGGCTGGAACCAGTTGCTATCATATTTTTTCGTCGAAAAAATGGCAAAACTATCCCTCGACGAAGACCCTTATAGACTCTTCGACTCTTCTTCATAAGTAGTTCCAAGATATATATATTTCCTTAGCTAATTCCAAATTCTAAAATGAGTTGCAGGCAAAAATTTCCCAACCCAACCCATGTTGAAGTTTCCAGTCAACTGATCATCATTTACTACTACAAGTGCTACTCTACTGCATCAATCATGCAAGTGACCAGAGCATGAAGAAGGGTAGGTATTGTATAAAAATATACAGCTGATGAGATCATGCCACGTGTCAAATCAAACGGTTCAGAAACCACAGACAGTGATTAGAAAAGCAAGCACTAACCCAACACACAATACTAAAAAATCATACCACGATTCAACTACTGTTTTAAGAGGAGCGTGTAACTACCACCGACACTCTCCAGGGGTAATATAGTCATTTTTCGATAAAACATGAAAAAGTGAAGAGAAAAGGATGTGGTTGTTACCGAATCTCCAACGTGCTTGAACGAGGGCAATTTCGGGATTAAGTGCTAAAAAGGGTATAGCTCGTCTGAGATAGTCAGGCTCTGGTTGGAAATCAGCATCAAAGATTGCAACATATTCACAGTGTTTGACGTAGCTGCGTTTCAAGCCTTCTTTGAGTGCACCTGCTTTGTACCCTCCTCTTGATTCTCTGATTTGGTACACTATGTTCAGTCCTTTGCTTGCCCATCTTTGACACTCCTTCTCCACCATTTCCTTGACGACAGGATCGGTCGAGTCATCGAGGACTTGGATCACCAGTCGATCTGCCGGCCAAGACAACCCGCAGGCTGCTCCGATCGATAACTTATACACCTAGCAACATTTCATATACACATCAATTCACATTCTGATACAAAATGTCACTAAATAACTAACTATATAACTAACTGATTAACTGACAGAGGGACAAAGCAAACCTCTCGTTCATTAAACATAGGAATCTGTACAAGGACAGTGGGGAAGGCAGCAGAGCCAATCTCCAAATCTTCAGAAATGGGTTCCCAGTTATAACGTTGTTCAGGTTTCTTCCAAAAGAGTTTGACCAAAACAATGACAATACCCATGTAGACTCTTTCGAAGAAAAGCATGAGTGACATAGCTAGACATATGTAGACAGCAACTTGTAAAAGCGGGACTATTAATGGTGCTCTAATCAACTCCCATAACATCCCAATTTGGCCACCAATGTCACCCCTAGTCCCTTGAAATGTCTCTGGTATCAAATTCTCCATTGACACGTCAGCCATTGTTGACAACTAGATCTGATAATGAGGTTGTGATAGTTGAGTTGGTGCTGAGTAGCCTCAGTGCATTGGATGTTGTTGATGGATTTGATAAACAAGGTGTTGGTTAGTGAAGGACTAGTGCTGCTGCCCCTCTGATGTTTCAATTCATAAGAATGAAAAGGAAACAGCAGAGGGAGGAAGAGAAGAGAAATGGTGGAGATGTAGAGAGAGTTTGGTCATTGATGTGGGGTTTTATAGTCCTACTTCCATGTGACTTTGCTCTGCCTCTACTGGCTAAAACTAACTGCTGCTCACTACCCTTTTCATCTTTTAAGTTTCAACCTCACTAGTTAAAACAATCTTAGCTCCTCTCTTTTTGTTGATTTTTCTTTCACTTTGTTCAAAATACATTCACAAGAAATTTTAGTATTTGTAAGTCAAATATTCGAGTAAATATTGTCCGCAACACTGAATTTCAAACACTTTCAAAATGTAAGTAGTGATTATCGAATTTTAACGTGTCAAGCATATTCAGTATCATATAATTGTATGGTTGATACGCTTAAAGATTTTGGCCTTTTATAAATTACACATATAACTAGGCACATGTTTTAGACATTATTTTCTGTCTTAGGTCAACTCACACTATGTGCCGGCAACTAACATTTTAATCCGCAATGTTTGTTGGGCTACTCAACTCGTCTCTCGGCCCAACTTAGTGCACATACCTTTGTGGTTTTGTCATATGGGCCGACAATGTCTTTAAATGGGCTTTGAAGCCCAATGGGCTTGTGAGAGCGATGCCACCGCCGGCCATGTTTACTAATTCATGTGAATTAAAAGTTTCACGCGCCGGTGGTGAGTGGTAATTAATAGGTAGGTATTAGCAGTTTGCTGTCAAGTGAGTTGGACAATCGGATTCGGATCGTGTTTCTGACGCTCCGTCCCATCTCCGATGTTTTTCGTCTATTACTGATTTTGGGTGTTGTGTCGCGTGGGATCTGGTCTCACCCATTAGGTGAGCTGTCTCTGTCTCCTCAATCGACACAAAAACAACAAACTTCATCCCATTTTCCAGTAGCTTCTTTAGTCATCCAGCTGATGATACGATGCCTCCTGATCCTAAACCCTCGAAATTTTATCAACAGGGAAATCACTGGTACTTACTTCCTCTAATTTCCGATTTCTATGTTTTTTTTGAATTTAGGGTTATTTTGTGGTTTAGATGTTTTTATGTGATTTTTAGGTGCTAGAGTGTGTATTGAGGCTTAGATTTGGCTGAATTTGTTTCAGGTTTTGCAATGCGGCTTTGCCTAGTGATATCGTTGTGACTGTAGATGGCGTCGACTTCCATTTGCATAAGGTAGGTATCTTCATTCTCAAATCACACAATGTCATTATGTGCGCCAAACTGGATTTTCCATCTGTTTGGAGTTCACTGTTTGCAAAGTTAGCTTTTTGTCCCAGTTCATATCTTGATTGTATTTAATTTTAGATCAGATATTTGTTATCAAGTCGTTCTTCATTTCTTCATTTTTAGTCTATGCATTACTAGTTGTTTCTATTAGAATTTTGTTTATTGGTTTTTTTACTTTTAATCTTCTTTGGGTAGTCGTTTGCTATGTGTCTCTAAGTTTGTTTGAACTGTAATATTTTAGGACTGCAGTGCTTCAGAAAATAATTTGAAAGTTAATTTATTTCAGAAGTCCAACTAATGCAAATGACTATCCGTGATTTTGTAGTTTCCTCTTATATCAAGGAGCGGAAGGATAGCAAACTTACTGAAAGACGCCCATGATGGTCATGGTGGCATATTCACGACAGTTCTACAAGACTTCCCTGGCGGCCCTGATAATTTTCTTGCTTCTGTCAGATTTTGTTATGGTTTCAAAATTGAATTATCATCCAAGAACATAGTAATGATGTATGGTGCTGCAGACTATCTTGAAATGACTGACGAGTATGGAGAAGATAACTTATTCTCAAAATGCGAATCATTTTTTCACAAAAGCATTTTACGAACCTGGAAGGAATGTATTTTAACACTCCAGAGTTGTGATCTTCTGAAACCCGTAGCAGAGAAGCTTCAACTTATAACAAAATGTCTTAATGCTGTAACTATGATGGTTTGCACGGATCCAAGTTTGTTTGGGTGGCCGATGATGTTGTATGGAAGCTTACAAAGTCCTGGTGGCAGCATTTTATGGAACGGCATAAACACTGGTGCAAGAATCCGCAGCATGGAATCTGACTGGTGGTTTGAGGACATTTCATATCTCAGTGTGGATCTGTTTGAGAGATTAATAAAAACTATGCAAGCAAAAGGTATTAGAAGTGAGAACATTGCTGGCTCGATTATGTACTATGGTAGAACGCACCTACCAGGTCTTGGAAGATGGCATGGTGGGCCCAGTGGCAAATCTAAATCGGTTGCTAGTTTCAGCATGATGCCGGGAACAGTTGATCAAAAAAACTTGATAGAGAGAATTGAGAAACTGCTCCCCGATAAGAAGGGTAAATCCTATTGCAGATTTGTGTTGGGTCTTCTTCGTAATGCTTTGATATTGGGGGTTGACCGGGAATGCAGGGAGTCTCTAGAAAGACGAGTTGGGGTGCAACTGGATCTTGCAACAGTGGATGGCCTTTTGATTCCCATGTTCTCTGATTCTGACACATTATATGATACAGATTGCGTTGAGCGTATAGTTCGGCACTTTGTAAACACAGAACCAAAGGTTAAACCGTTCTCACCGTCGCCAGTTGATATGGAATCAGGGTCAACTGATACACTAAGGAGAGTTTCTATATTGTTAGATAGCTATCTTGCGGAGGTTGCTTCAGACTTAAACCTGAAACCAGAAAAAATGTGTTCTCTTATCGAAGCTCTTCCAGAATCATCTAGATCCTTGCACGATGGATTATACAGAGCACTGGATATATACTTCAAGGTACTACACATTAACCTTGTTCAAAAATTTATTAGTACCTCCGAAAAAATCTCCCATCTACAATGATGATTCTAGAATTGCACACTCTAAGGTTAATGTCTTTATTTGTAGCTACATATTGTATATAAGGAACTATGTGCGACAACGTGCAGGAACATCCGTGGCTTTCTGACTTTGAGAAGGAGCAGCTTTGTAACTTGATGGATTACCAAAAGCTCTCTATAGAAGCTTGTGCTCATGCATCCCAAAACGAAAGGCTACCTTTGCGAGTTGTGCTTCAAGTTTTGTACTTTGAGCAGCTGCAGTTGAAAAATGCATTAGCTGGTTATCTCCACAATGCAGATACTGAAAATGCACCAGTGCATGATTTCCCAGGTAGGTCTCGTGTAGATATGGGTGGTCAGATTATACAGCGAGAAGGTTGGGTTACAATCTTGCGTCAGAATAGTGTCATGAAAGTTGATTTTGAAAGTATGAGATCCAGAGTAGCTGAACTCGAAGAGGAATTTAGTAAAATGAGGATTGAGATGAAAAAGGTGACCAAATCACATAGCTCTTTGAATTATCCTAAAATCCTTACCAGTGGGCTTGGGTGTAAGCTTTTGCCACAATTATCAAATCCTCAGTTAAACTCCATTCAAGTTGTGCAAACTCCAAGAGCCTCGTTGGAAAAAGGGAAGACTCCCAGGTCTGGTGTATCTCGTTTAGCACGTCACCCAAGGAATTTGTCTATGGGCTAGAATCCTGGAAACTTCTCTATCGACTTGAACCCAGGATTATCGAAGAATCTTCGGAATATAACAGAAGTCTACAAACATTCTTCAATGATTTCACATTTGTAAGTTAATATCTAGTTCAACCTCTAGCTTAGCTAGAAGAGATTTGTGACCATGCGCGGTCTGAGGGTCATCGATAAGCTTCTGTTGTAAGTTAATATCTAGTCTGAAATCTACAGATAACTGAAGATGTCACCTTTCTCAGTGTCGCGCTAAGAGCACTCAGTAATGTACTTATGTAAGCAGTTCAATGCGACAGGTCTCACTATAGCGAGCATTGTTGATCTGTCTTGTATACATTTCATCTCTTAAAGATTTTGTAAAGTTCTTTGATCACTTGGTTAGCTTTCTTCAGCTGTCTGAGAATTTCTGTTGAACTGTAAATTTCAAACCTGCAGTCTATTTCATAGTGATTCACTACCACAGCAATACTTCTATTTGATAAAACACATGTTAAACCATCTTTGTAGGTAATAGAAAAATCCTGGAACTTATCGCAACAAAATACTTCTGTTCTTGTTTCATCTTTGTTATTCACAGTCAAACCCGATAGCCTAAGACGAGTTGAAAATTGTTAGTTGTCTCAGTGTATCTTCGTACGAGGCTTTTGTGTCTTCCAAGAAACTTCAAACTCAGTGCATCACTAAAAAGCTTATTGTTCTGGTTGGGAACTGCAAACAGCATATACATTTTCAGGCAGGACCCAAAGACCTCAGTTCTCATGCTAAGCTGTTCTACTAACAGTCAGTGTTCAGATTTCAGATATCTAATATGCAACACCAACTGCATTACTGCAAAAATTTGCAAGTGTAATGTCAATAAAGATATGCAGTTTTATAAACTGAAAAGTGAAATTTACCTGTGAAGCTATTCGGCCACCATTCTACCCAATTGAGATGAGGATCAGGGAAGCTGATCTGACCATTTCTGGTATGTAAAAAGAAGCCAAAACACACATTTAATGCTTCAGTGCAGCATTCACTTTTTAGCTTCAAAACATGCAAGGTGACAGATGTATATTTGCATAAATGCCTTCATGCATGGTGCATATAAAACTAGTTATTTATTTTCATACCTTCTGAATCCTTGTTATGTTGTTCTAGCCTTCTTTACAAGCATGCTTGGCCAAAGCAAGCCTCATTGTGAAGTGAGGCTTTCCATATGGTTATCTTCTCTTCTTGTTTCAACATTAATATTTGTGACTACCGCGCAGCCTCTGGTTCCTGCAGTATTCATTTTTGGGGATTCTGTAGTTGATGCGGGAAACAACAATCACCTTTACACCATAGTCAAGGCTAATTTCCCTCCTTATGGGAGGGATTTTGTCAATCAAGTGCCCACCGGGAGGTTTTGCAATGGAAAACTTGCAACGGATTTCACTGGTATTCTCCCCATTCCCCTTAAAAAATCTTGTACTGCCAGTTTCTTTGTTCTCCTTTTTTCTTTTAAGACTGACCGCAGCTTGGGTTATTTGTATGAGGAACACAGTTGAAAACATAGGCTTTACTTCCTACCCACCTGCATATCTAAGCGAAGAAGCCACAGGAAAAAACCTCCTAATCGGTGCCAACTTCGCCTCTGGTGGTTCTGGCTACTACGACGACACTGCAAAACTATATGTAAGTGTACATACCTTGCATGCATTGTCGTAGTTTTAAACCCGGCTGTTTGAGGCTTGCAAAAAAACTGTATTCTGTACAGTTCTCAGTCCTACACATGGTCTCTGTGTTATCTGCAGAATGCAATATCACTGAGTCAGCAGCTGGAGTATTACAAGCAATATCAAACTAAACTGATACAGATAGCAGGAACTCAAAATGCAACATCAACCATCTCTGAGGCTATATACCTTCTAAGTGCTGGGAGCAGTGACTTTGTGCAAAACTATTACATAAATCCTCGTCTTTACAAATCTTACTCTCCTGATCAGTTCTCAGACATTTTACTGCAGTCATACTCAGCTTTCATTCAGGTACCTCAGCAATTTGTACAACTTGGTGAATGCTTTTTCATGGAAGCCACTTCCAGACTTTGATAAAAAATTATTATACTCTAGTGCTCAACTAAGAATGTGATATTTATGTCTCATATGTGTTTCTATTTTCTAAAACAGAAACTCTACAGCTTGGGTGCAAGAAGAATTGGAGTAACCACTATGCCTCCAACTGGCTGCTTGCCAACGTCATAACTATATTTGGATCAGGCTACAATGGATGCGTGCAAAAGATGAACAGTGATGCAATCTCATTTAACCAGAAGCTCAATCTAACATCTCAAGCCTTAAAGCAAAAACTCAATGGACTCAACCTAGTAGTATTTGACATCTACGAGCCACTCTATACTCTAGTGATAAATCCATCTGATAGCGGTAAGACAAAGCAGTAAAATTAAACAGTTAGGAAAGCTAACTAACCTTTTGCTAATTGATGATCACAGGGTTTGCCGAGGCTAGAAGGGCCTGCTGTGGAAGTGGGTTGCTGGAAACCTCAGTCCTTTGCAATGCCAAGTCAATAGGTACCTGTTCAAATGCATCCCAGTATGTATTTTGGGACGGCTTTCATCCTACAGAAGCTGCTAACAAAGTTCTGGCAGACTCGTTGCTCCTGGCTGGCATCTCCCTCATCTCATAAACCATCTACATTGTTAGATTCCATATCATTTTGACATGTTTCTTTCCACTTCCAGTGAAATATGATAAACTGTGTTTCTTAATAACAGAAAGAAAAATCATAAGCTCTATACAAACAACCATCCAAGCCCATGTGTATGTAGATTCTTTTCTCATATAGTATGATGACATCTGGTTATGAAACCATATAAAGAAAATTCATAGGAAAGTGGATATAAATTGCTACTTATTAGTCTCTAAAATCTCAACAAGGACAGTCTAAAATACATATTAACACACACATATAGTATTAAAAAGCATATATAACAATAGTCGTGCCTAACAAAACAGTGCTTAATCGGAGTAATTGACAGGCTTTAGGCCCATGTATCTCAGCAGTGGTTCAGGTGAAGGTTCACGTCCTCGGAATTTAACAAAAACCTGAATATAGAGATGAGAACACATTCAGAACTAGGGAGTTTTTTACTCACAAAACTCTCCTAGTAACTAGTATGCATCTGAAGATATTTTAATCTAACAATCTATTAACTTGAGCAACTAGTATCCCACAGAGTGTCTGACATACTGAAGAGTCCATTTACCTCAAGAGGATGTTGTCCACCACCAAGTGCCAGTATAGTATCTCTGAATCTGCAACCCATTTCCTTGATAGCCTGACATAAAAAGTTTGCAAAGTGCATGGAAACATTCAGTCATCTAAACAAGTGTTGCGAGTGCTATCTAAGAAAAGCATGCAGGCTTACAAACTAAAAATCCTTTGTTACAATTTAAAAAATTGAAAGCATCACTAGGTATGCATACAGTGAAAGGAATAGTGAACTGTTTGCAACCACATTAAAGTCAGAGCCCATTTGTTGTATAAACTCAACTGACTGTGCCTGACTCGCTGTACTTCAGCAAGACAGCACGCGGGTATTACCTTATCCTAAATGCTCAAAAGCCTGATATAAGCACTAACACTCACCTTTTTATCATCCAACCCAGCCTCTTCAAATGCAGAGAAAGCATCAGCAGCCAACACCTCCGCCCACTATAATAAATGGGGGAAATAAGATAACTGAATAACCCAGGTTACAGTTTTCATTCTAAAGAAGCCTGTCGAACAGAATCGACAAAAATTTGTGGCACATTTTTCCTTGTTGTATGAGAACGTTTAGTTTGAGAAGCATAACTTTTATGCCCTGTTTTGTTCATGGAAAATTTGGTGGATGGAAGAAAAAACTGAAGGAAAATAATTCTGTTTTTGGTTATTAAATGTAAAAAGATTATATTACAAAAAAACCTTATACAAAATTTCAACCAAATTTTCCTTGGGAAAATCATATTTACTTGAGTTTCCATTTCATTTTCGCTCCAAATATTCAATGATCCAAATGGACGTTAGAAAAAAGGTGTTTTAAACCCTTTTTTATTTTAATTAGATAACCATGAAATTGATAAGAGATTGCCCTGAGTAAAAATTGGCACAAAATATCACATATTAAAGCGTGATACTGCAAATACGTACCTGATAGCTATAGTACCCGGCTTCATATTGATCTAAATCAAGCAAGAAAATCATTAAAACATATATCAATAATACTGGGGTATGAAGCAAAAGAAGAGACATAACTAGGCTTACCATGGAAAATGTGACTGAAGCTACAAAGGAATCGGTCCTCAGGTAGCAGTGGAATTACATGGGTTTTCTTGCCAACTCTCTGGTCAAAGTCATAAACAGATTCATGGCCGCCAGGCACGTACTTTGTGTGGAGTTCCAAATCGACGCTAGCAAATCTCAGCTAAAAAGGTGTATGCGCAACAAAATATTCATCAGCTTGATGCAAATTCTGCCAAATGGTTGTAGATTCAGGATATTGTTAACCAAATGAATGTCTATACTTGAGTCAAGAATACAACTGGAAGAAACAGGAAATTTAGGGCATGTGGGGATGGAATTCAATCATGGTTGATCATTTACTGACCTGGCGAAGCATTTCTGACCCAGCACGAAAGGTCTTCGCTGAAAGCAGTTTAAACAAGTAGTCTTCTGGAAGACATTCACTGGTTTGATAGTGTTGGGCAATGCTTGTCAAACAATCTCTGAGAAATAAACTAAACAATAAATATCAATATGAGCAAATTACTTCTTCAATATTTACAAAGCAAAAACATAGGATGCAATTCTCATTAACATAGGTTTATTTGGGTATGGGATTTGACATTCTGAACTTTAATATTAACTGGCTATGTATAAAAGGGTTAAAACAGAAAAATATGATAAAAGAGCAAGCGGGTGCTACTGCGAGTCTGCGACTAACCTTTGGTAACACCAATATTCCATGAATTGAGAAGCCAATTCAACTGCATCCCATTCTATCCCTTGAGTTCCAGATACAAGACTTTCGTCTTGCTTGGTCAAAAGATGCTGCAACGCGTGACCGAATTCGTGAAATAATGCCTCAACCTGTTCACAATGCCATTCATTTTTAAGCAAAGTTTTCGTATGAGCAACGAATAATCCTGATGTGCTGATGTATACCTCACGAAAGGTCATAAGACTAGGCTGTCCACCAATTGGTGGTGTTTGATTGCACACAATATGGGAAACTGGTAACCTGATAGCCATACTATTTCTTGAAAGTGCACGGCTACGGGTAACTACTGCATCAACCCATGCTCCACCTTGTTTCTCAGAGGGGCGAGAATATGGATCAAAGTAAAAGTATGCTTCTGGGTTGCCTAATTTATCTGTTATGCAGTAAAACTGGACATCCTTATCCCACACCTGAGGATTTGATACAATATGGAATTTAAAGCACTTGGATAAATATGTCAGCAGCTGCAGCAACCAGAGAGTAAATGATAAAATTAATTTACTTACAGGTGCCTGACCATCAGCTGCTTCGATGTGGATATCAAACAGCATCTCTGCTAGAGAAAATAAACCCTTTATTACCCTTGGCAAGGAAAAATACTTGCGTAACTCCTCCTGTTGACCAAAGTTACCATAAGGATGCGAGGCAAAAGAACTATTTTATAGGAGAAAGCTTTATATATAATTTAGTTTTGTTGCCTATCCAGTCGTTTCAAAACTTCAATAAAGGAAGGCTTATATGGGAAACTTTATACCTCACTTATGTCATATTTAAGCTCCCTGAGCCTCTCAGTCCAGAAATTAATATCCCAGTGGCATAACTGATCACCTTCTGGAGCACTTTGAGCTTTAGCCAAAAGTATAATTTCCTCCATATCTACATCAAGATAAACATTGCAATTTTGAAATTCTACGTAGCTAGCTCCATTTTTGGTTCTCTACCCTACCCAAAACGTTAAATGTTTTATTGAAGTCATGAGATGAAAATATTCTTAGTGTCAGGTTGCAATGCAAGATGGGAGTGAAGCATAGAACTTTGCCGCACTCAGTTTGAACTGCAAACGCTACCTTTAACGGCCGAATCCCAGCAAGCTGAGCACAGTCTGTTTATAAGTTCCTCTGCTTTGTCAATGGTGGCCATTTTCAGTTCCATGCTTACCTATGCCCACAGGAGTAAATCAAAATGTTAAATTTGTTTAAGAAATTTACATCCCCCAAATTTGACTGCCAGCTGATGAAACTTGTGTAATTGTCTAACAAAGGGCACTGGTATGGAATTTATTAATACCTCGGCATAGTTACTGAAGCCCAGAAGCTTTGCCTTCTCAAACCTAAGTCTTAATATATGTTCAATAAGTGGAGTATTGTTAAGATCTCCACTAGAAGCTCGGGTAATGTATGCTCGGTACAATTCCTCTCGTAAAGACCTGTTTCGAACATGCTGCATCACAGAACGGTAACTTGGACCATCCAGGGTAAGCAACCATGGACCATTTTCAGCAGTCGCCTCTTCATACCCCTATTATGCCAAACAATAGAGTATTTTAAATAAATAGACTAGAATTTGCCTATAATGACCGCCATTTACTGGCAGCAACACAAAAAACTATACCTTGGACACAGCTTTCTGAGCAGCCATTGCTAGTGCAGTAGCTGGAAGCCCTTCAATATCATTTTTATTTGTAATCAGTTTCTCAAAATTCTTGGTTGCATCCAACATATTCTCCACAAACTTCAGAGACAATTTTTCAAGTTCCTGGCGAAATAATATATGAGAGGCACTGCTAAAGAAATCTCAAGTTAAACAGCTTTGCTTGTCTACCAGCAACACAGCCTAGTGATCACTGAAAAAAACATTTAAAAGGATGGTCACCTGTTGAATTTTGTTAAAACTTTCCCTTTCAACATCGTCAAGAGATACACCGTTAAGATCCGCCTCTTTTAATTTCCCTGCACATTGAAAACACAATTGCCTTAAGTAAAATAGGAATCTGCCAGAGTCCAGGTAGTACTAAAATACCTTGCTGAAGCACTCTATTTCAACAGTGTTCTAAACTATTGTCACCATAGCATAGAGACCACAATATGTCACCTACCTTGAATTATTCGTTTTTGAGCATCACTGAGCAAATGCCAATCCTGAGATTCTTTCATCGTTTTGAAGGCAAGGTGGATGGGCTTACTCTGCCCCATCCTGAGCTGAAACTTCACCTTTTCTGGCTGGAATGTAAGAAGTATAATCAATATATAGTTCTCAAATCTAAGAAGACTTATATTGAATTCATTTACATCAGAATATCTAGAGTATCAAGGAAACCTGAATTTCCTCAATAGCAGCCCTAAGTTCCGGAGAGTCTTTCACAGCACTTAAATGGTTCACAATTCCCCACACAACACGAAGCCTGTCAGTGATCCTCTCCAATGGCACAACCAGTTTGGACCAAACAGGCTCCACCACTCTCTCCAGCTCAACCAAATCCATTTCCTAAACATTCATTCATCCATCAGGCATCAATACAATCTTTAACTCTAAACACAAAACATGTTTTACCAAGAAAACCTCAAACATAATACAAGTCAAACTCACAAGGTCAGCCAGAAGTGATAGCATCGCAGGACGCACATGGCGAGGCTGGATGACATCGTAAGGCGGGAATACAAAGTCCGCCAGCAAGGGATTATAATTATTATTCATCACATCCATACCACAACACAACAATAGCAGCAGCAAAGCAACAACTCAAGCTCAACAGAGTTCTTCGGTCTCTCTGTCGATGGCCAAAGCCTTAGTCTTCTCTCTTTGCTACCGGTCCCTTTTCAGTATATAAAAATAAAAAAACGTTGAAAAGTCATATGGGACTGCTAAACGTTTTCGACAGGTATTCTTCTGTAATATATTTGATATCAAAACCTTTGAAGAGCTCGAGAGTTCACATTTGATTTAGGGTGAACTCCTTTAAAAAATATCTTCCCAAGATGTTACAGACACAAGATATCAAATACAAACCAACAATAGGAGTCAAGAGTTCAAATAATGTAGCTTCATCCGAGTTTCATGACAAATTCAACCCATAAATATAAGAATCCCAACACAAAACTTTGACATGTCTGATAAGTTGGTCACTGAGCAAGCATTGGTTGTTCCTCGATCAATCCACTGGAACCATTGATGGCAATATTTCCCACACCTATCTCCATTGCTTCCCTCTCATCTGTATCTCGCCGTCTCTTATCGCTGTTGGCTTCTTCTGGATCCTGAATTTGAGTACTGGAAGTAGAAGCTCACGAAGACGCGCACGGCCGCTTATCCATGGGTGAGTGAGACACTTACCAGCAGTGGGCCTTTTTTCAGGGACAAAATCAAGAATAGGAATGAGGAAATCTGCAAAGTCGTTTGCATCCTGCTCACTGAATTTGTACTTCTCCACCAACACTTTGTTTAGAGGCCAAAAACGCAACCTTCGGATATGTCTTAATTCACCATATCTATTGAAGAAATCTCGAGAGTGGCGACCACCAAGTGCAATCTGCCAGATAATATGAGAGATGAGAATAATCCAAATGAAAAGAGCAAATACAAAATAAAGGTAAGCTAAAACTCAGAAATAATTTGCACCAAAGTTTTTGGTCACTAAGACAGAGCCACGTAATAGCTATATCATTCTTACCTTGCGAGGCATCATACCAAGTAGCTCCATCATCAGTGCTAAATGATCCTGCATATTTAGGCATGAGAAGATACTCGTAAATAGTTGTACTTAATGCAGGAGATATACACTGAATAGAAAATACAATTAGTTTTACCAAAGCAAAGTTAATCACATGGACAACGAGATGTAATAGTTTTACCAAGCAGAGATAACGCCATTATCAACTACCGAATAAAAAAGACCACAGCAAAAGCAAACGCATGACTTGCCTACACTCCTCTCACTGCGCAAGTAAGACATTGTTTGGCACCGGATAGTGGACACAATAGGTAAGGTACGATACGTAACAAAAGATCCAGTATTACGTGTATGACTGTATGGCCGTTACAGAAATATATTGTAAATGACTAATTAAAGTAAACAAAACTAGGGTCCATAAAACAGTTATTGCAGGTCTATAACAATAATCTTTATAACAAAAAACCAACAGAAGACTTGCCTCATCTCTATCATACTTGTCTCCACTGTGAGGATCAAAAAGCACGTCACCAGTTGCCAGCTCAAAGCAAATGCAAGCAAATGACCACATATCTGCAGAAGTAGAGTATTTGGATCCAAGAAGAACCTCAGGGCAGCGGTATTGCCTTGTCTGAATGTCATTTGTAAACTGCTTGTGTGTCCAGCAAGCATTTCCAAAATCGACTAGCTTGCAGCTGCAGTCCAATTCAGCTAAGAGTTTCTTCCTTGTGGACCTGCTCCCTCGACGACTGCCTTGTTTTTCTAAGCATGCATCCTTTGACCCTCCGTTATTATCACGTGTGCCATGCCGTTGAGAGCTGGCAGTTTCTTTATCATCATCTTTAGATGAGTTGGCATTATCACTACATCCATCAATGCCAGGTGTCAGAGGATCTGATTCAACATCCGAAGAAGCTTCCTTCTCCGGGACTGTTTGCGCCACACGCTTAGCTTTTTTGCGTATCTTCTTTTTCTGATTCTTCGTAAGATCCCCATTATAAGTCCTTGCCTCCTTCACAACAGGCGGTTCTGATACAGCCTTTTCCTTCGCTGGAAGAATCAAAGGCGCACCCGACTTTGTCGGATCCTTAGCAGGATCAATCATAGACAAAAGCAATATATTCTCCGGCTTCAAATCCGTATGTATTACCGACAACTCCTTATGCAAATAATCCAACCCAACCAACACATGATAACAAATCTCCTTAACCATCGGCAAACCAATCCCGCGATAATCCGCATACTTTATTAATGTCAAAAGATTATCTCCCAAATACTCAAACACCATACACACATGATTCCCATTCGGTCCCGAATGCTTAAAATGATCCAACAATTTAACCACACATTTCTTATCCTCAACATCACCCTCAGCTATCTGCTTCAGTATCTTAATCTCATCCAAAGCTGCCTCCGTATAATGCTGCGCACTCTTCTGCACTTTCAACGCCACATATCGCTGCAATTTCATAACACATTCAACAACAGATTGAAATAATTACAAAATTATTAATATCAAAATAATAAAAGCAGTCAATGAAGCGTAAAAGAGGCTTACGGAACAGTGAGTATCCCAAGCAAGCCAGACGGTAGAAAAGTGACCCCAACCGAGCTTCCTCTGGACAACATAGCTTCCATTTTTAAACGACTCTCCGACACGGACCGCATGGTATCCACCTTTTTTGTAATCCTCGCTTCCTTCGTCTTCCGATGAGGAGTAATCGCTTGATTCACTGCGGTCTAATTCTTCACTGTCGTCTCTCCGATTTCCGGCCATCGGGATTCACGACGGGGCTGCGGCGGAAGGTGGAGGGTGGATTGGGCGGCTCTAGGGTTTCTTAAGTGCGTCGGAGTCGGAGGAGAGTTTTCTAAGATACGATATTTGCCGACTGTTAGATTTGTATACACAAACCTGAAGCGAGTACGGCGTCGTTTTATTGGAAGCGTGCTTATGATGTGTCGTTTGTTGCACGCTATTTACTTTATGACTTCTCATCATCATTCAATTTAAGCGGACCCACCAAATGGACACTAAATCGAATTACTTTTTACAAATGTTTTACAACTGACTCAAAACGAATTATTTACATCTTATTTATTAATTTTTGCTAAAATATTGTAATTATGATACTAATCAAGAAAAATAACAAATTGACAGAATGACATAATTTGAATAATTTAAATTATATAAACAGTTACGGGAAAATTCAAGGAGAACAAATATATATTTGTAAAATGATGAGACACGATATCGATCGTTGAAAATCTATGAGATTTAAATCAAAAAATAACCGTCAACTCCAACCATCCGTACTTTTTACAAATCCAATCGCCTAATTAATTAAAAATCAACTTTATTTTCAATCGTCAAATTAATCAAATCAACAATTAAAATTACGTCCATTTGTCTTGTAAATATTTATCGTCACATGATTATATTTATCATTTTTTGTCCACTTTGTTACAAATTGCTAGCCTTCTCAAAACCTTGTGAACTAAATTTCATCACAACCCAACCCAAACTCATCCATCCACTCCCTCACAACCCCAAATCCATCACACCCTTCATTCAACAAACCTTACTCTTAGAAAAACACAAGGCATGCAGCATGTCTGAAAGTGTTGAATTCAATGAGAAGCCATCAATTGCACCCTGGAAAAGATCCATTCACTTCTGGGTTCAAGCCACCAAAATCTACACTGGCTACAAGGTGTTGTTATATTCATTTTTAAACAATTTTTGTTCATATGGATAGTTGGCTAAGTTGTTGTGTGGTTTTGAATGCGAGATGTTTGATGTTTGTATTAGTAGGTGTTTCAAGTTAAGGCGAGTTTTGTGAAAGATGTAGAGAGGCGCGAGGCTATGTGGGAGAGGCAGCATGAAGTAGCTGCTGATCAGATTTATAACATGTGTGCTGATCTTGGTGGGTTTTTTCTCAAGGTAAAATAAGGGTTTTGTTTTGTAATCTTGATGCGTGAGGTTATGAATACTTGATATGTAGGTTGAGTACATTTAGTGTAGGTTGCACAAATTGTTGGGAAACCTGATTTAGCTCCAGCTGCGTGGGTGAGAAGACTTGTTACATTGTGTGATCAAGCCCCTCCCACTCGATTTGATACTGTCAAACTAGTGTTGGAGAATGAGTTGGGCCGGAACTTTGACGAATTGTTTGAGAGATTTGATAAGGTTCCAATTGGCTCTGCTTCAATTGCTCAGGTTACTTCTTTTCTTTAGGAAAATTAGGACTTTTACTGGGTATGATAATACCCCCTCATGTCGAGATATTTACAATTGTTAAGTAACATTCTGTTAATCGCAGATTTTTGTAACTGGTGCATTATGTTGTGACTTTATAGGTTCATCGGGCGAGAATAAGAGGTGATAAAATTGATGTGGCGGTCAAGGTAAGATGACATACTAGGCAGCATAGCGTCAATTGTTGTGTGTAATACTGTGGTACTTTTGTAGGTGCAACATCCTGGTGTGCAAAAGTTGATGATGACAGATCTCCGTAACCTGAAAGCGTTTGTATTATTTTTGCAAAAGACTGATATTGCATTTGATATGGTTTCTATAACTAATGAAATGGAGAAGCAGGTACACTGATTCAAGCCTTCTGCCTATCGCAGCTAAATAGCTAATTATCAATGCCTGCCTAACCTTGTTTGTTTCATATATTATCTGCAAGATTGGATACGAGTTTGACTTCTATCGGGAAGCTAATGCTATGGAAAGGATACGACGCTTCCTATACGAAAATAACAGAAGGCCCCCAGTTGTGGTTCCAAGAGTCATACGACCGTTGGTCTCTAGGTATGTGAGGTGTTTGCATATATTCATTCGTTGGTCGTCTGTCATGGTGATTTCATTCAACTTCAAACCCTGCTATGCTTTCGTTTGTTAGATGAATTTGCGTCATTTAATTATTAGAATTGAATAGGAGAGTCTTGGTGATGGAATACATTGAAGGGACTCCGATTTTAAAACTTGGTGATGAGATGGCAAAAAGAGGCATTGATCCTGCTGGAAAAATTGTCACTGTTGCAAAGCGGTGAGTTTGGAGCCCCTATCGAGTAGTTCCCTCCATTTCTTTGTTGATTTTGGTCAGTTGCTAAACTTTCCACAGGAAGATTCTCAAGAGTCTAACTGAAGCATATGGACAAATGATTTTGAAATCTGGTTTTTTTCATGCTGATCCTCACCCTGGAAACATTATGGTCTGTAAGGGCTCACAGGCAAGTTCGGAAAACTATATGTGCTACATTTATTTATCGAGTATTGGTTAGGAATTTTTGCCTATTTCATACCATATTTACGGTTATTGTCAGGTTGCTTTGCTAGACTATGGCCAAGTTAAAGAAATGTCGGATGACTTGAGACTTGCTTATGCAAAACTCGTCATTGCTATCGCTGACAAGAATCCTGTCTTGGCGGAAGAGACCTTTAAGTAAGAAACTGTTTTGATACTCACCGTTAAATTTGCTCGGTTAATGCTACAACAGCTTTTCTATGATTTGAAAGAAAGTTGTTATATAGCGTGCTTTGGCCGTGAAACTTGTATAAGGAAATCACGTCAATGGACCTTTTTAAAATTCGATGCTTAAAATACTTGGATGCTTGCAAGAGCGGAAGATGGGTTTCGAATAAATATAGAGGCCTATCAGGTTAAACATTCACTATATGTCACTTAACTCTCAATGGTTTCAGAGAGTTGGGAATTGAAACAATTGGCGATTGTGAAGATAAGGAAGGAGAAATCGTCAGACTGGCCTTTGGATTGTTCGACACCAAGTTACCGCCTGGTGTGACCCAGCTCACCCCTTACTCGGATGATTCCACAATCAAAAGGATAGCAGTTCAGGTTAGACAGTGATACTGTAAATTAATGAACAAACAAAAGAATGCTTAATAATATAGAGGAATGACTGACGGTTTACCTCGTCAGGCCTTTCCCGAAGAACTATTCTCTGTTCTTCGCAGCATACAAATACTAAGAGGTCTAAGCCTTGGGATGGGCATAAACTATTCGTGCTCAGAGGAATGGAGACCTATAGCAGAAGACGTTTTGCGTCGTGCTGGCAAGCTAAAAGGTGCATATATGTGTCTCACCTGTCCATAATACACTCACAGGCATATATACACTCTTTACTAGATTCATTTCCATCAGGCTAATTCTTATGATGACTTTGGTTTCTCACTTACAGATGCACGGAAAAGGAGCTGGTTGAGTAGAATTTTTGGAATATGATCCATAGACAGAAGGTGAAGGCCCTCGTCTGAGTTATAATATTATTGACGAGAGTAAACCAAGTTGAAATAAACCATACAAGCAATGTCTTCTCTGCTAAAACAACTTTCAGTTTCTGCGCTTGACCAGAGTTGAATACATTTATGAAGATCTTTGCAGAGCATGTTTCCTAGTCATTACTTTGTTTCATGCATGTTTGAAAGCTGGTGAGTTTGTGATTGCTCCAACCATGTTTAGTGTCACACAAGGCTGATCCACTGGTACCTGAAATAATCAGATGGATAAATGCAGGTTGGATACACATTCAGATCACTGTATAAGATTTAAAACTGCAAGCCAGTTGTGTACTTTCTACATGAAATGTGAAATCTAGCAATTACTTGTAAGTTGGGTTACCCAAAAACCAAGCAACCGACAACAGTTGCATCTGTTCTACTGTCTACAGAACCATTTAATGTCACAAGTTTATTTTCTGAACAATGCAGCTGCTCCCTTTAGAAGGTGCAACTTTGAGCTTCAATATTTAAAATAGAGATATGGAAAGGTAAAGTTTTTCTTACAAAATGGCCAGCTCCAAGAATCCAATAGAAGTGTAGGTTCTTGTATGATTTGGTAAACCCTTTAGTCGCCTTACGGCCGCGACAATAGAGTGGCGTCCTGTCCTTTGCGAGGAATTTCTTAAGGCCGCCCCACCTGATGTTAGGATATTCTTACTCAAGTACTTAATAAAGTTTCATATAATCAAGTGGAATTATTGAGAAAAATGGTGACATACTTTAGCTTTTCAACCCAAGCCTGAGTGCCCTTAGTAGCACAAATCAGATCAACCTGCACCACCACAATCACAAAAGTGAAGATCACCCATCTTGTGAGGCCACATTAGGTTTGACATTTTATTAAAAAACAAGTTGGTCCCTTGAGAATTTTGTCACTTCTTACTTGTCCATTGTAGATAGTGACATTGACTCCCTTTGCTAGTAGTTGATCAACCTGCATTCAGTGAGTGTGTGTTTTCATTCTTGTGATTCATGAGGTTATAAACAGTACTTTGCAAGTAAATCATGTTTATTTTTTGAAAATTATTTCTACATCGCTCGAGGACTGAATAAGGTATGCTACCTCACTGATTCTAGGCTTCATGAAGTCACCTTGTAATGAAGTAAAAACTTGAGCAGCTTGGCTTCCCCAGCTGCACATCAAAACATGTATAAACATTTGCATTTTGTTAACAAATTTGTAGAAAAAACTTCTCAAGATCTGCTGCTTACAAGATACCAGCAGGTAGTTTAAGTTTTTTCTTGATAACACCATTCATAAAGGATCCAAAACCACCATTGCTGTCACCTGGTGTAGACCTTAAGGTGTTGAGATATGTTGAATATCTTTTCATTCCAATCATACCCTGAGCTTGATCTGATACTGCTGCGGCTGACGTAGAGTCTGAGTCTAATCCACTGTCCAGTAAAAAGTTATAGAAATCCTGTAACAACAAGATCTTTGTAAAATGTAGTAATGTAAATGTTTTGCTTTAAGGAAGAAATGCATGGAGAAATTTGTACCACTGAATTGCTGTTTTCACTGATGACAGATTCAAGTTCATTCCATGAATCTGTTGCTTCTTTGTATTGACCAGTTGATAGCTGTTGCTTTATTCTATGGACTATTCTGTTTCAAAATAATTAATATTCTTTTTGTCTGAAATCAAATCATCTGACATAGTTTGCATGTACAAAATGACAACTGCATAGTTTGTACTAGTTGGAAAAAAACCTGTTTGATTTTGCAGGCCTGAATTGTCCATTCTTGATAAATCTTTCAGAAGAGGACCCCATGAAACCACAAAATCCACTGGTGAAATCCAGCTATCACCCAAAGCAATCCCTACTCATAAAAAAAGATCATCAGGACCCAAACAAATCAAATAGCTTTAAAGACAGATTTGGTTCCCCAAAAAAATGCTTGAAAATACTAACATATCTCAAAAAGATGCATATTTTAATCATCAAGTACCTCCAAGTTTCATCTTCAAGGTTCCAGCTTGGATGGCATTGAGAGCAGACAAGCCAAGAGTGACAGCATATTTGCCACCATAAGACTCAGCAACTATGTAAAGAGGACTCTTCTGTAATTCAGCATCTTTATTGAACAACTTGATCAACAATGTGGTTAAATCCTTGGCTGCTTCTTCATCTGTTTTCACATACAGACTCTCATCCTCCACAAAACTGAACCCAGTTCCTACTGGATTGTCCTGCACTCAAACATTGTACAATATTAAAATTGTATGTCTAAACTAACAATTAGTCACAAAAGTGAAGTTAGTGAAAATGTACCACAAAGAGGAGGTTAGCCATTTTGAGCCAAGTGGAGTTTCTTGGCTTGAGGTCAGTGTCTAGTGGTCCAACTTCCTGAAAATTCCCAATCCCAACACCAGAAGCTCCCTGCATTCCCATAAAATGTGATCTTTATCAACTAAGACTAAAGACAGTTTAGATCAAAGAAGCCAAAGTCAAACACTCAAACTAATGGTGAGTAATGTTGTTCTTAATCTTACAGGGCCTCCTTGGAGCCAAAGGACTGTAGGCCATGGTTTGGTGGGATTATTTTCTTTAGGTTTGAGATTTGAAGGAGTCTTGTACAGCCACCAGAACATGTGGGCTTCTGTTGTTTTTTGAAACAAGACATCATTAAAACTGGTTCAAAAAACAAAATGGATTAGTCATGAGAGTCTGAGTTGGAAGAGACTTACTGGGTCTGACTTTAACGTATCCCCATGACTCTGATTGTGCATGTTTTGCAGCATGGACTGAGAGAATCACAGACACTAAAAGGAAGCATATGAAGGAGAGGAACTTCATCTGACTATGTAAGCAGGACATAATTGAACAACAAGAAAACAAATGTATCTTTGTTTGGTTTGTTTATTTATAGAGTAAGTAGTGACCAAATGCTACTGGAATGGAAATACAGGCTGTGGTGGAGTCTGTTTTGATTCAGTCAATCTCTCAGATTTTGTCTACCTTAAGAATCATTTGAGATCAAATTAGATGGGGTATGCTTTAGTAACTAATTGATTGAGCAGGTTTTGATTACTTTCTTGATATAGGAATATCTTATCAGATTTTATAAAATGAAATTTTGAACATTTAACACCCAAAAAATTTAAGATCACTCCATTAAATATATACATTTCCATTTAGATTTCAACTGTTGAAGATGACATATTTTTGTTTCTTTTTCAGTGTTTAAATTGTATTTATTTAACTATTTGGTTGGAATATACTTGCCTTGTCAAAGCTCCTAGTCTTGTATGGAGCTTTTAATTAATAAAAAAGGTTCATTGTGCATCTGGTGGACCTTTAACCAAATGAAGACAACTTAAAGCAACCTTGTACCAAACAAATACATATAAACAATGGTATTGCTCTATATTCTTGCCGATGAATCATGTTCAAATTTGTTCTTCACATAGAAACAAACGCTTTCATCTGAAATACAAAAGGAAGTATGGAACTCTATTTTGTTATTTAAGCGAAGCAGTTCATCTCTGCTAAAAAATCGAGTTCCTGTGTCAAACCAATATATCTTTCATTATTGTATAAAGGCTGGTGAGTTTGTGATTGCTCCCACCATATTTAGTGCCACACATGGTTGATCCGCTGGTACCTGCAATTATCAGGTCGACAAATGCCGCTTAAATGCACGGCTGAAATCACAACTGGTTGCGCGCGTTTCAAATCATGATGGAAAAACTTATTTCAGCTAATCACATTAATATAAAGCTACAAACTGAAAGATTCATTTAGAGGTGCGATTATGAGATTCAATATGGAAGAAAGAAAGAGATAACAGGGTAGAGATATTCTTACAAAATGGCCGGCTTCAAGAATCCAATAGAAGTTCAGGTTATTGTATGATTTGGTGAACCCTTTCGTAACACTTCTGTCTTGTTGACAATAGAGAGGCGTCCTATCCTTAGCTAAGAAAGTCTTCAAGTCCCCCCACCTGATTTTAGAAAATTTAAGAAATTAGAAAGCTTTCACAAAATATAAGCAAGTGGAAGTATGGAACTTTTTGAAATATGGTAACATACTGAAGCTTTTCAAGCCAAGCCTGAGTCCCCTTTGTTGCACAAATCAGATCAACCTACACCACAATTCACAAGAGATCAGTCACCCGTTTGTGAGGCCACCTTGGGTTTGACATTTACAGAAAGAAAGTTGATCCCCTTCAGTGGGTTGTTGCTAGTATAAGGAAATGAGGAAGCTGCTTACTTGTCCATTGTATATAGTGACGTTGACTCCCATTGCTAGTAGTTGATCAACCTGAATTTAGCGAGTGTGTACCAATGGATGAGCTGCTGAAATGTCTTATACTTGTTGAAATGTCAAGTTTTTTAATCCATTAAGTTCGGTTTTTTAGAAAATGATATAAATTGAAATATTCTTTATCGTCAACATATTTTTAAGAGAGTTGCAAGCATGGACTTCTTTAAAGTAAATTCCCGTATAATCAACGTTTAGAAGATTTCAGTTAAATCAACTATATGTCACCTGAAGAAGTATACTTCAAAATCAATAAAATCTATTCGGAGATTTTCATTGTACCAAAAAATAACTAGGAAACCTAACAAGCCACCTGTTGAAATGCAATAAACAATGCTAAAGGAACAGTACCTCTTTGATTCTAGGCTTCATGAAGTCACCATAGAGGTATTCGTAAACATGAGCAGATTGGTATCCCCAGCTGTATATACATTTGAACTTTGTTAACAAGTTTCAAAAATAATACACATTGAGATGTGCAGCCACCTTACATGACATGAGCAGGTAGATTAAGTTTTTCCTTGATTACACCATTCATAATAGACTTTAGGCCACCATTTTTTTGACCTTGTGTTGACTTTGCAGAGTCGAGATATGTTGAATACATTTTCATTGCAGTCATGCCCTGAGAGACTATTGAGTCCATTCCCTTGTCCAGTAAGAGGTTATAGAAATCCTGCAATGACAACAATTTTGCGTAGGGAATGTTTTCGCAATAAAAGAGGGAAAACGGATGTAGAAGGTGAGCTGGAGATGGTACCACATTATTGCTGTTTTTCTCGATGACAGATACCACTTTATTACATGAATTTGCTGCTTTTTCATACTCACCAACTGAGATCTGCTGCTTTAATTCTTCGACTAAACTGTTTCATAATACTAGAATGAACCTTCTTTTTCATTCTGAAAACAGATTGATTGACATGTTTTATGTTCATAATGACGTGTGCATAATGTGTAGATGTTTAGGGAACCTGATTGATATCTGGAGGCCTGAATTGTCCAGCCTTGATAGGTCTTTCAGAAGAGGACCCCATGAAGCCTGCATCATATAATTATATACTCACTAACCAATTCAGGTTAAATAGGAGGTGATCTTTATTTCTTTTTGAGAAGAAAATATCAAATAAATACGCAAAATCTTCAGGTGAAATCCAGCTATCTCCCAAAGCAACTCCTAAACCAGGAAAAATCAAACACCTTTTAATCCAAAATTGTTGCTCAAAGGAAGAAAACCCATGTGAGATATCTTCAACAAAAATATTCAAACAACCTCCAAGTTTCAATTTCAATGTCCCAGATTGAATAGCATTGAGAGCCGATAGTGCGAGAGTGACAGCATACTTGCCACCATAAGACTCAGCAACAATGTAGAGAGGACTCTTCTGCAGCTCAACATCTCTATCAAACAAACTGATCAACAAAGTAGTTAGATCCTTTGCCGCTTCCTCATCTGTCATCACATACAGACTCTCATCCTCCACATAACTAAACCCAGTTCCAACCGGATTGTCCTGCACCACATTTACACAAAATTCTGAATGTCCAACATTAAGTATATATTAAATTTTAAAACCATTAACAAATTCCAAAAGTGAGGTTAGAGTACCACAAAAAGGAGATTAGTCATTTTGAGCCATGTGGAGTTCCGCGGTTGAGGTCAGTGTCTAATGGTCCGATTTCTTGAAAATTCCCAATTCCGGTACCAGATGATCCCTGCACGCCCATTAAAAATTGTAAATTTTATTAATAAGACTAGCTCAGGACAGAGATTAATTTAGGAAAAATTGAAAGTCAGCAGACTAATGGTAGAATGGCGGTAAATCTTACAGGGCCTCCTTGAGCCAGAGGACGGTAGGCCACGGCCTGGAAGGATCCTCCTGTATAGGCTTGTAATTTGAAGGAGTCTTATACAGCCACCAGAACATGTGGGCTTCTGTTGGTTTTTATGAGACCAAACATAATCAGGACCAAATAGTGAAAAAAAATTCCTATAGGGTGTACGTGGTAGGACAAAGACTTACTGGGTCTGACCTGGACATATCCCCAAGACTCCGATGATGGGTTGCTTTGTGCATGGACAGAGACTATAGCAGCTGCCGAAAGGAAGGAGAGGTATAAATGGAGAGGAACTGCATTGCTCACGCTCTGCCTCTGCAGGACAACACAGGCTGAATACGAATGTCAATGTGTCTCTGTATTTGAATTTGTTTATTTTAATTGTATAGTAACTAACAAATTAAAAAGAAACAAATCAGAGTTATAATATCAAACTTGTGAATTTTCTACAATAATTAATTGGGCTGGTTGAGAATACTCCTCCATAAGTACTTCGTAAAATGAAATGACATCCACAACAGCAAAAACACTTGAAATTATGCATTGAAAACGACATGACTTGGTATTTAAAACAAAACTATTTATTTTTAAATATGTCAAGCTGTATTATTTAAGGTTTAGAAAAGAACAATTGTTTCAGTCACATTTTCTGAAATCAAATCAGTCTTTTGCAAGATTGAATTCAAATAAAAATGGAGTTCCATAAACATTTTATCTGCAACATATCGTAAGCCCATGTATCCTCCAGAGATGTCTCAAAATAGACGTCCACTTCATCAATGAAGAAAGAAGTCATGACATGTTCAATGTAAAAGAACTTCCTTAATGTTTCTGATGCAATAATAAATGAATTGTGCACAGAAAAAGCTGTGCATATATTTGATGTATTATATAATCTACATATTATAAAATGCATAAGTAAATTATAACAAAAGACCAGGACTAGGTAGGGTATAAAAATGGCTTGAAAAATAACCATCAATAGATAATATAGAAGTAATATAATGAATGACAGAGCGCATGAGAATTAAAGCGGTCTGTTTGAACGTGGAGTGCAATCAAGTAAATGACACAAGTTTTTTAGACTACTCATGGGAAATATAATGATTTAATGCAAATATTTAAAGCCTATTCAAGGAAAATAATGATCTGTGGGTTAGGCTGAAGTTGATTATTCTTACAATTTGTTTAAATACTAATAAATCAAATAAATATCGTTCTGATTTCATTGGTTTTCTATTGGAGTCCACAATCCCTATTTTTACACCTAGCCTAATGCAAATAAATGCATCTTATTAACACTTAAATTTAAGGAATACCAAATTCCACCCAACTTAATCACTTGTGATGAAATATTATGGGAAAAGATAATAATATTTTTTGAAAATGTGATGAAATCAATAGTACTGGTAATAAATTGTGTATAGAAAATAGAAAATCTAACACCAAAGTTGGGAAACATCACCCATTGATCTAATAAAATTCAACATGTTTCACATTTAAGGTGACTCAGAACGATAATGCATTTTAGTATATTTAGTGGATTCATGGGAAAGTTTATAGTGGATTGATAGTTTGCTATAACACTATCAGTTAGTTAACTACTTTACTTTTCACACTATCAGTTAGTTAACTACTGTAACTTTACAGTGTTAAATTTATCTACATGAATTATAAGTTGAATTAATGATTCACAGTTCATTATGACATTGATCAAGTCCTTGAATGACTACGAATATATTTAAAAAGAAACAAACACATATTTTTAAAATTAAGTATAACGATAACTTGAGCACGCTCAACAGGTTGCGTCTCTCTGACTGGTTATACTAGTCTTATTATAATATAAAGGGTACTGATACATACCCAAAACCCCAACAAGCAAACTTCGTGTTCAAGTTCATAGCGAGTTTGACGTTAGTAATAATGAAACTGAAGGCGATTAAGCATTGCTTATCTAGTTGCAAAAAAAATGAGGCCTAACCAACTATAATTTATCCACAAGGATATCCCAACTATAATGTTTGCGAATAAGTAAATGTATAAACTTAAGATGAAGTCACATGGATCACAAACATCATCGACAAACAGACAATTAGAAGCAAAGTTGTTACCTTGGAAGCAAAGAGATCCCATCCTCAGCAGCACCTTTTCCCTCCCATCCTTCCTGATCAACTCCCCATTGTAACTTTCTTATAAGCAAAATGCACAAAATTGGAAACAGCAATCCACCTGGTAAATAACCTCATACATAAAATCCATATCTGAATACATCCAACTCATCCAAACAATAGTCAAAGTAATTAACCACTACCATCATCCTCTCCGCCGCCGACCAGATCGGTGGAAGCCATTCCGCGACGACGGAAAAGAGTATTTTCATAGCTATTAAACCCTAATGCCTGTTTGGCTACGAAAAATTAATTATTTTAAATTTATAAATTCAGCATTAAAATAATTAGATTATATAAAGAATAAAAAGCCACCAAAAACACGGCCTTATTATTCCGTGATAATTCAAAAACAAAATACGAAACGGAATCGCGATTCTCCGTCGTCTTCTCGATCGCTACTCCGCCAGGCACGAATCGTCCGCCTCTTTACTATCGATCTTGATTTAACATCATCGTTTTGTTCATCTGTTAATTTTGGTTGATTATTGTTCAATTTTGAATCAGGTTACTGTTAGAAATGGGACAGATTCAGTACTCTGAAAAGTACTTTGACGACACTTATGAGTACCGGTAAACCCTAATTTTACTTTAGTTTCTATTGAATGTGTTGTGAGTATGTGTGTCTGTTTGTGGTTTACTGACTTTTATTTCTTTGTATTTGGCACTGCAGCCATGTTGTGCTTCCTCCTGATGTTGCTAAATTGCTGCCCAAGGGTCGCCTTCTATCGGAAGTAAGCCCTTATGTATTTCATTTCGTCTTTGTTATTGATTTATATTTTTGCTTCTTGTTTAGATTTGTATCGAATGTTTGTTTCGTTCTGTTAGTCTCTTTATTTTGTTGGTGACTTTTTTTCGTTGTTTTCAAATAGATGTTGTTAGGATTTTTCTTCGTTTATGGATTTTGTAATCTTTTTCAGAAGTATTTGTGTAAGACTTGTTTTGTTTTTGTTAGAATGAATGGCGTGCTATTGGAGTCCAGCAGAGCCGTGGGTGGATTCATTATGCCATTCATCGTCCGGAGCCCCACATCATGCTTTTCAGGAGGCCACTCAACTACCAGCAGCCAGCTCAGTGAATAATTGCCATTTCAATTTCAAGTGAAGAAAAGAAAACTGTGGTTATTGTCAGTGTTTGTGTCTTCATGATGTCGAGTTTATCATCTGTGCGGACAAAGTGAATATTATGGTTTTTGTCTTTGAAGTCTATTGGCAGAATGATTTGCTGACTTTTATTGTTGTTGTGCTGTGCAATTTTACGTTTGCCTTTGTTGTGTGTCTATGTTATGTGCTTGAAGATTCCTACTTATTGTCATTGTGTTATCTATTATCTGGCTTTTTATTAGCGTAATTGCAAGTGATCTCTTGTAGCCACGGTTTTTTCCATATGAATTGTTCAATGGTGTGCACCTTAGGTGTTTGTAACATGTAAATGGAAACTACCGGTAGTACGTATAATGCTTAAGTACATCTGCAGGGGCTCGAGTAATTGCGTTGCTGTGCAACCATTTTATGAAGCACAGACAATAGAGATGGTTTGCATCCATTCTTTTGCTGTAGTCAGTACTTGACAAACTCTGTCTGAAATTAGAATTTAAAACCGAAATACAATACAAAATTACTGTAAACCAAGCCTACGCCGTCGCAACAAAAAATTATTTTTTTAATTTATTTCGTGAATTAAATTCAAAATTACAGTAAATCGAACCTTGTTTCCATTTACTAATTCGAAGTCGACCGAGGCGGCCGATTGTTTAGCTTCGTTGGTACGCCTGCTGACCTTGACGCTCTTGGATCTGCACATCACCAGCCTTCATATAATTCACATTCGTTTCGGTAATTTGATTTCCCTTATTTCGAATTAGGGTTTATATCATATCAGAATTAGGGGTTTTCGCCTTCTGCGATTACCAGGATCGTATAAGTGCGCAGTTCATATTGAAACACGATATATATTGCTTCAAAGGTTTGAATTTGATTTGTAATGCTCTGTGATGGGTTGTATCTTGTCATTAGCCATTAAATTGAAATGGTGAATGACTGGTTGCGGTTTCCATTAGTTTACCGGATAAAAGCCGGAATTGTAGCAATCGGTGACATACTGTGTATTGCTTTAAAAAAATATTATTGTATAGACTTTTTGTGTGTTTTCTTGTTTGTCGACTATGATTATATTTTTAGATACATACTGTCAGTTGAGATGTTGAGATTCTTAGAGGAGATGGGTAGTGATTACTGAATACCAGCGATTTGGCATTGGCTTGTTAAGTTACCAAAATTTGTGCGGTCTTGTTTGGAAGCACCTGAGTGAGACTGATAGGCTAATTTCAGTTTTACCTCATTATGACTGGTTAATTACAAGGGTGAATGTGTTTCTCATCCTGCTAGCCAAGAAATTATCGATAAAGACTGCACTTTACTTATTTAAGTGCATGGAAATAAACTTCAGTTTTTTTTCCTTTTAATATCGAAATGTTGTGTTAGCTTGTGTGGGTGTCATGTCATTGGTTCATTACTCTTGAGTTTAAAATTAAAACAAAAAAGAACCTTTTGTCTGCTCATGTATCATGGATGGTGAATCTATTCTTTATTAGTACGCTACGCATCATTTGCACTTTTTTCAATAATCATCACGTCCATCTATGCAGGGTTGGCAGCATCAAATTCAATGTCCAAAACTCGCAATATTGTGGTCGCATCAGGACTACTAGCTTTTGCAGGGGCTGGCATGGCCTTCCCATTCTACATGGCGTAAGCCCCTCTTCAAATCTTTTATTCTTTTATCTATCTACACTCAATAAATTCTTCATCTTCTTATAATCTCCATGTTCATCATCCAGGACATCAAGATCAGCAAATAACAAGCCTATAATTGATTCATCAAAACCACTCCCCCCTCAAGCTACTTTTCGAGGACCTTACATCAACACAGGATCCCGTGATGTCGGCCCAGATCACCAGACATATATAAAGAAGTGAATCTCTCAATATCTGGATAATTAAGTTTCCTAATCTACCAATAATAATTTGAGAAAGCTAATATTGTAGACCTCGAAAAATTGTGTGAGAATATATTTTCAATATTGAGAAATGTCCAATGCATTGGTCCTTTATTTAGCCACATTTAGGAAATAATATACATACGATTTATTATTCATTTCAAAATGTTGGCAGTTACACAAAAATGTGATAACATAACTTGCCACCTTTATTTTAAACAATATCAGACTTACTGAATTTCAAACATAAGTTGATCAATTCAGTTATTTAACGACGGTGACGACACCTAGACTCGCATCTTGCACGGCAACTTTTCGAGCTTTGCCTACCGTAATGACATACTGTAGTCAAACATGTATTGACACAACTGTTACGTCTGAAACGGCTGAAGAATCCAGGACTAGATTTCTGACCATGGCGGGAAGAGCGGCCAAAGCTGAACCAAGAGCTACGGCCACCGGACGAGGAACCATGACGGCCATGATGGCCACTGCTAACTTTGGAGTTCCTTCGACCAAGCAAAGAGCTCAAAAATGCATCTGATTCATAAACTTCATATTCAAAACCGATAAGCAAAACAATCAAGAAAAATACACTTAGTCTCATGTTTCTCAACTTTGAAATGTATTATCTTTTGTTTTTGTTGATCCATAAACTTCATGAAGAGGTTTATTTATACCCAAATAATCAATTAATAACTTGTGAATATCATCAAACATTACTAATCACAAATTATGAAGTCGATTAAATTTAAAATTTAAACGTGTTATTCATTAGATTGTATGATGAAAACAAGGTGAAACAGTAAATTTGTATAAATTTAGAATAATTTTTAAAATATTATGTACGAATATTCAACAAATTTAAAGTAACATCTAATTAAGTAAAATGTTGTACCTTTTGAATTATTTTTTATAATCAATATTAGAATTGTTTTACTAATAAATAAGAAAATTATAAAACAACAAAATTATAATTGTTGTTTTATTTTTGACATTCCCCGGGTAATATTTGTAATGTATGTGGAAACTTGAAATGTTTGTAACCATTAAGGTTGTTCTTAAAAACTAAATTCGTAAATCGATGATGAATCATTTCAATTTTTTTGCATTTCTGTTATAATTTAATAACTTAAAGATTGATTTATGTACATCTAACGACAAAAAGGTTCGAATGAGATGTCATTTTATAAGACTATAAGACATTATTGTAATCGTTTATTTTTATAAGCTGAATGTTTACGATTTAAAAATGAAATAATCATCTAATTGAAATCACCCTTTGATTTTTGCATATTAAATTTATAAATGAATTATTGCTAAATTTAGATAGTCATTTTACAAAAACTGCTAGTGTTATAAGTATCTCCGAACGACGCCGTTACCCTTAAACAGATTGTGGACGCCATTAATCCATCTGTTTACGCGCGGGTCTTAGTCAGTTGTCTTCACAGTAAACCAGCCAATTATAATCAGCCACGTCGTCAAAATTACATACGTGGCGACATCTGATTCGTCGAAGTGCTTGAACGTTAGCGTCCTCTGGAAGCAGCACGCTGTTACCGAACTCAAAAGAAGACAAGCTCGTCGGACCATCCATCAGAGACTTCCAGAAGCATCAGTTCACGCATTCTTGCACGCAACCTTCTTCGTTGCATTATTACTATGCTCATCTTCCTTCGTCGTTGATAATCGCATCACTCGCCGATGGCGCTACTAGTCACTCCGTCAGTTGCGTCAGTCTCATGCTCATCGCTATCAAACTCACTTCACTTTGCCTCGCACAAAACCCTAGCTATCAAATCCGCGTTGATTGGGAATGGAAGGAGTACGCGGAGGAGGAGTAGTAATCTTCGAGTAGCTACGCAGCCCTCTGTGCCGGAAATGGATACTTTGGAAACGGATCTGGTTGGGGATGAAGTGTATAGAGTTGAAATTGATGAAGAAAATGGAAAATTTGATGGGAAGTTTACATGGAAGGATCATTGGTATCCTGTTTCGTTGATTGAGGATTTGGATCCGTTGAGACCTACTCCGTTTCAGCTATTGGGACGTGATATTGTATTGTGGAAGGATAGAGCTACTGGTGAATGGGTTGCTCTTGACGACAAGTGCCCTCATAGACTTGCTCCATTGTCGGTATGAATCATTTGTTGATTCTAGTTCAACTTTCTTTGATTTGTTTTATCATTTTTGCAGATACTGATTTTGTGTGGATGTGTTGTTGTTATTGTAGGAGGGGAGGATAGATGAGGAGGGGAATTTGCAATGTTCGTATCACGGCTGGTCATTTGATAAATGTGGTAAATGCACGAGGATTCCTCAGGCAGCATCAGAGGGCCCTGAAGCGCGGGCTGTTAAGTCACCTAGAGCATGTGCTACCAAGCTGCCTACTATGGTTTCTCAAGGTCTGCTTTTTGTATGGCCTGATGAAAACGGCTTTGAGAGAGCCCAAGCTACTCAGCCGCCCCGGTAAGGACGGTCCTGTTCTCGCTATTACTTATATTAGTTGTGATTTCAACTTATATCAGTTTATCATTCAAAGTTTCATTTTCAAGATTTATAGTTTGAGTTGATATGTTAGTAAAATAGTTTGGTCCAATGGTTGCTAAGTACAAATCAAATATATCTATTTGGTTTGAATGTCAATAAATGATTTGTTTCTTTTAATGGTAATTCATAGGCTGCCAGACGATTTTGACAGCCCTGAATTTTCTACAGTAACAATTCAAAGAGATTTGTTTTACGGATATGACACCCTCATGGAGAATGTATCTGATCCCTCCCACATTGATTTTGCTCATCACAAGGTAACTGGCCTATCTTAGTGTTAAGAAACCACTAGCAAGTAACTATGTAAAGCTTATATTTTCTTCATAGTAACCTTGTTTAGTGGTAACTGTTCATTGTTGTCTTAAAGTGGACTGGATATGTTCAACATGGTGCTTAATTCCAAGATGTTTCATCAAGTTTTAGATTTCTTTCGTGAAGTGAATGCTTTATAGCTCTGCCATTTTACACATCTCTATTCTTTCCACTCTCTGCATGTACATTAGGGAATTAAGCAGCCTCTTTCATTTTATTGTCTCACCCGTTTTTGTAATGACATGGTACCACTTCCATTGTTGTTTGGTGACCTCTGATGATCGCTTAGAGTTTGACTGTTGGCCTAATAATCAAATTGATAAGAGTCCCACTGAGAAGAATTTTATTAACAGGTCACAGGAAGGAGAGACAGAGCAAAGCCACTGCCATTCAAAGTGGAAGATAGTGGTCCGTGGGGGTTTGCTGGAGCCAATACTGGCAATCCAAAAATCAGTGCTAAATTCATCGCCCCCTGCTATTACATCAACAAGTAAACTATTTCTTGTATACTTGAAGCACATATATTTACTCTTGTGATTAGAGGTCTACTCATGGCTAGTGGCTAGTGCTCATATACCGGACAGTCTTTATTTACATGGGTACGTATAAAAGATTGATAAGAGTTGGGACGGCTATTTCTAGTCTGTGGTTGAGTAGGAATAGAGCCAAATAATACTGCTTTACGATTGTTATATAAGTGCAAACCTTTTTTCAACTCGAGAATATTGATCCTGCTTCTGAAATAGGTTCTGACTCTAAAGTATCTTTGCTTTGTGTTTTACTCCTCAGAATAGAGATTGATACCAAGCTTCCTATAGTAGGCGATCAAAAGTGGGCAATTTGGATATGTTCATTTAATGTACCAATGGCTCCAGGGAAGACTCGCTCCATTGTCTGCAGTGCTCGAAATTTCTTCCAGTTTACGATGCCAGGGCCTGCATGGTGGCAGGTAAGCAAACTTTTATTTCTAAGAGCCTATATTTCAAACCACTGAATTCGATACATGTATCGACTCTACTAATACTAGTCAAATAGGTTAATTTTAACATTTATTGTTGCCTGCAATGTTTCCTATAAAAGTACCCTCAAGCCTTTCAGCAACCTTTAGTGTGCTTGTCATTTGTGGTTTTCTCTGACGCTTGATAATCCAGGTTGTACCAAGATGGCATGAGCACTGGACTTCGAACAAGGTTTATGATGGAGACATGATTGTCCTACAAGGACAGGAAAAGATTTTCCTCTCCAAATCAAAAGATGGCTTAACAGATGTCAACAAGGAGTACACAAAACTAACTTTTACTCCAACTCAAGCAGACAGATTTGTCCTAGCATTTCGCAACTGGCTTAGGCGACATGGGAACAGCCAACCTGAGTGGTATGGTGCAAGCATTGATTTGCCACCTCCTTCAACCATTTTATCCAAACGCCAGGTAATAGAACTATCGATTTACCACTCCCTGAAAATCTTAATCTCTAAGGTAACAAACTGAATTGTTGTTTTCACAAACAGATGTTGGATAGGTTTGAGCAGCACACACTGAAATGCTCATCATGTAAATCAGCCTATGAATCCTTCCAAACCCTAGAGAAATTCTTGATCGGAACAACAGTATTCTTCTGCGCAGCCACTGGTATACCACCAGATATCAAGATAAGAGTTATTTTAGCGTCCTGGCCCTTATCAGCGCAGGCCTCGCATATACTTGCAAAGAGCTTCAGAAAAATTTCACATTTGTTGACTATGTACACTCAGAAATCGATTAAGCATGTAAACTTTTTAATAGAGCGCCCGCCAACATTGCAGAAACATAATTTCCATTAAGAAATCCATAGAGGGGAACACGAGAAACAGAACTGGACACAAAATGCAGAGTCTATACAACCCCATAAGAACCTAACAGACTGAAATGAAAAGTTAACAAACATCACTGATTACCCCAAATCTAAGCACTAGTAAACTTAGTCACAGCTTTAGTCCCCTCCGACACAGCATGTTTGGCCAACTCTCCAGGCAGCACCAACCTCACAGCAGTCTGAATCTCCCTACTAGTAATAGTCGGCTTCTTATTATACCTAGCCAATCTGGAAGACTCCTGAGCCAGCTTCTCAAATATATCATTAATAAAGCTGTTCATGATCCCCATAGCCTTGCTTGAAATCCCAATGTCAGGATGGACCTGCTTCAGCACCTTGAAGATGTAGATCTTGTAAGTCTCAACGCTCTTCTTGTTCCTCTTCTTTTTCTTATCGGTCGATGAGGCTCCTTCTTTTGGGACCTTCTTTTCCGCCCTAGGCTTCTTCTCCGCTGGTGCTTTCTCAGCTTCTGGCTTCTTCTCTGCCGGCTTCTTCAATGCCTTTCCACCCGCCATTGAGTCAGTGAAAGTGAAATTAGGATTTCTAGGGTTTGAGATTGAGAGATCGGATGTGCAATGTTGTTGAAATCTGAGATGTGGAGATTTGATTATATAGCGGATGAAGCCGTATTACTATTGGTCGATATGTGTATGAACGGATAGTAGATTGTAGCCGTCCATTGGAGTGGATATCTTTTTGTATCGATGGTTACTATTTTATCCACGTGTTCTATCACTCAGGATTGTGCCTATAGTCTCTCAATATTGGGTCTTACTCCGTATATTATATGAAGCCCATTGATAAGAGGCCCAACATCAATGGACCGTAAATAAAATAATTAAAATTGCAATAATTTCTAAAACATTTTAATTTTGGCCTTGAATGCTGAATGGGATGTGCGGCGGATAACACGAACGACCTTGGTCCATAACCAAACGCTGCGTTTTGCTGATCTTCTAGTGGCGGCGGTATCCTCGGAGGAAGCGGATACAGTACAGCGGATTCCAGCCATTTTTAACTAAAGTTTTATCGTATATAATTTTTAATTACTAAATATAACAAAAAAATCTTAAAAAATAGATAATTAATATTTTATATTCTAAACCCTATCTAAACCACTAAATTCTTTACACGTTGCAAAAAAATTCCAAAAAATATTTAATATATTAAATTTATATCGGGCTATCGGCTGCAAACTGCTGTTCGCAGCACTGGATCCCATTCCATCCTCGGATCCAAAGACAACAAACTTGGCTAATTAACCATAGAGCTCACTGGAGCAGAAGCCTCAGTAGATCTAGCCGCAGTACGTATTGTGCATGAATTACTTGAATTATAAGGCACGATCTTCTGCATAGAGAGACCATGCGTTCATTCTGGCCAATCATTATTTGCCATCAATAGACGGCAAGTCCCAAGACGGCTTTAACTGGCAACCTCATCACTGTCCCTGGTTTAATAAGTCAAAAGACGTGTAGACGCAGGAACGTTAGGTTTGGTCTTTACCGAACGTCGAAAATATGTAATGTTTTATATTTGATTTAAAATTAAATAAATGTGATGATAATTTGTGAAAATATAAAAGTTAAAATGCGTTTATTTGCGGCATGCATCAATTTCTTTGTACGTTATATTACTCAACATTTAAATCTCAAATCTTAGGACCAACCCCTTACTCCACCCATGCTCTTAATTTAATCGGTTGATCGAGACTTACACGAGTCCAATGCTCTACACTATTAAATTCAAACGTGATTACACCATCAGAAAGGTCTTACTGAGTCATCATCCTCATTCCTCAACTTGGTTATGATATGACATAAATACCCTTGCGGCATTCACAACCAATTATTCTCCCAAAAATACTTGAGAAGATCATTTTGGGAGATAAAAAATAAGAAAGAGAATGAGTGAGATAAAAAGTATGAAAGATGGTGTAAATGTAGAAGTAAAAATATTTTTATTTTAGGAAATGAGAAGATTATTTTGGGACATCAAAAAGAAAATGAGACACTCATAATGAGACGGAGGAAAAACCGGTTGCTGGCATTTTTATCCTCCAACCAACTCATGCTTATACGGCTGCTTTGCATTCAATTATTTTTTAAATTTATATTTTCTAAAATTTCAAAGAGGGAAAAAAAGCAAAGCAAAGAAAGAAGCGAACGAAAGCGTCGTGGACTGCAATTCTCCCCGGAAAACCAACCGTTTTCTCCTCAAAACGGCAGCGTTTGAAGCTCCATTCAAAACTATCAACTCGAGGAGCTTCACCGTACCTGCGTACGGTGGCGGTGAGTATTTGAAAGTCTCTGTTAACTTATAGTCCGATTTCTGTTCTGCTGTACCGGCGGTGGAGATCGACGGCGATTTTAGGTTTAGAGTGATGGAGATGGATCCGAGCCAAAGTGAGCAGAGAATGGAAGGATGGCTTTACATGATAAGATCCAATCGATTTGGATTGCAGTACTCGCGTAAGCGTTACTTTATGCTTCAAGATCAACACCTCAAAAGCTTCAAATCAGTTCCCACTTCTGACCATCAGGTCTTCCTTTTTAAGTTTATTACTACAATTTTTGATCTCTTTGTTTTATATACTGGAATTTTAAATGATGGATTATTATAGCAAATGCCGGAATAATGACTCAATGTATTGGTAAGGAGACTTTTATGGAACAGCTTACTTTCATGAGATTTCATATGTATCGAGACTTTAGAGATGTTTGAGACCAGTTGTTTTAGATGTGTTAAGCAACATTCTGATGTGACATGGGGTTTTACTCTTTTAGGATCTTGTGAGAAGTGCCGTCATAGATTCATGCATAAGAGTCACAGACAATGGGAGAGAAAGCATAAAGCGAAATGTAAGAAATTTGGTGGTTATGTTTATGTTTTGTGCTACTGCGATGATTGAATAAAGGACTTTGCAAACTAAAAAGTGTATCGTGTTCTGAAATGCAGGTGTTTTTTATTTTTACCTTATACAATACTTCAAACCCTGATGATCAACTAAAGGTACATCCCTGCCCCATTTCTCTTGCTTTCTCTGCCATTTACAAATGTAATTTTCCGTTGAAAATTCGTAGTTGGGAGCTAGTAGTCCAGATGAAGCTGCAAGATGGATTCAAACTCTCCTAGAGGTATCACTGAAGGTTAGGTCATGTCCTATTTCAAGCTCAACATATTGATAATAGAGTTCATCCGTGACAGGAGACTTACCAAGCTTTTTGTTGATGCAGACTGGGTCTAATACCAGAGACAGTGTTCAAAGTTGTTTAAAAAGCCCTTGCAGATCGCTAAGGTAGTTTCCCATATAGCATTTGAGTTGTTTGACGTAAAGTGCCTTTAAGCAAAGGTCTTATTATTTTTGCTGGAATGCCTGTCCTGCAACTTGTTTCCGGAAATGTTATAATTACACCTGCGACATGACAATGTACCTAGTTCTGCATGCTCTACTGATATTTTACTGCAGATTCAGTGTTTCCAGTAGGATACATCAAAACAACTCGATCGACTGGACTCTAAATTCTTCAACGTATGCTGATCCAGTGTCATCTGATGTTGATGCTCCTTCCATATGGACAATCTCTGGGTGTCAAAATGGTAAAATTCATCTATTTTTCTTATTTGAGGTGTCAAGTTAGGATATTCGTGACTCTTCTATTTATAACAGGACTTAGACTATTCAAAGAACCTAAAGACACTGACGTTTTGCGAAAGGTCAGTGTTCTTTTGCATGCTCATACATTATCAACTTTCAAGGAAACCACTTCATGTAGAGTATGTTAATTAGCAGGACGATCATCCAGCATTAATGGCGGTTGGTGTGGTTGAAGGAACTGCAGAGGCAATCTTCCAGACTCTTATGTCCCTTGGTCCTTCAAGATCAGAGTAAGTGAATAAATCGCTAATCACTTAGAGGTAATCTGAAACAAGCTCACACAGTTTTCAACTGCTATTAATTAATTAATTCTTGCAGATGGGATTTCTGTTTCCAAAAGGGCACTGTAGTTGACCATCTTGATGGTCACACCGATATCATTCACAAGCAGCTTCATAGTGACTGGATGCCTTGGTCAGTAAGGGTTGCAGAGCATTATTTAGTGTTTTAAAGTCAGATTTCAGTCGTAGTGGTAGTATTTTCATTAATCTGTATGATCGATCATGAAGTTTCCAGGGGAATGAGCCGTAGAGACCTGCTGTTAAGGCGTTATTGGAGAAGGGATAATGATGGAACATATGGTAGCTATTATCAGAAAAATTTAATAAGACTGAAAACTCAATGGTTTATTAAAGATATATTGTTTCAAACTTTTTTGGTGCCACAGTAATCCTCTATCATTCCGTCTTTCACAAGCGATGCCCTATGCATAGAGGCTATGTCCGTGCATGTCTCAAGAGTATGGCTCCTGTTGTCCCTTTTCCTTTTCTTTTCTAGTATCAGTATTGACAAGTCACCTGTACATGTTAGATGAAATCATAAATGTATGTCTTAACTTAAAGGATGTCTCAGATATATTGGCTGTTGTTGTCGAAGACTCAAAAGTCATCATTTTGTATTTTTTTATCCTTCACCCTGTATAAAATGAATGTAATATTTTGTAGGCGGAGGGTACGTTATATCCCCAACTAATCGAGGAAAACAATCAGTAGTCAAGCACATGCTAGCTATTGATTGGAAATTCTGGAGGTCTTATTGGAAGCCTTCCCTCGCACGATCCATAACTATTAAAATGCTTGAAAGAATTGCTGGTAATCTCTTGCTTCTGATGCAAAATTCTAACTGGCATTCCTAAGTTGATTCTAAAGTTTATATTTATGCCTTTTCAGCACTTAGAGAGATGTTCAGGGCGAAGTCTGGAAATTTGTCTTCGCCAGACTTCTCACCAGGGGAGTTGTCTAGGGAGATACAGGAGTTCCATAGTGAGGGTGGTACGAAGATAGACATTCGGACATCTGAATATAATGGAAATGCTTTTGGATCCACAGAAGCAGACTTCGGCCGATCCCTTTCAAGACGTGCAAGTCTAGGTGACCTGAATGATGCAGCTGATGAATTTTTTGATGTTCCTGATCAACCAGATTATGACCATTCAGAAGATGACTGGACCTCAAATTTCGGCCCAGAATGCCAGGTTAGAGCTGTTTTTGTTAGTTCTCAGCTGTCTATGTGTTATTATAATAATAAAAGCAGAAAAAATGATTCATAGAATATGAGTGATTACTATATGTCAGCCATAGCCATTGCAGAAATGGTAGATAGTTTAATTTTAAGAGAACTGTGAGGTTTTATATATCAACTGAAAAGATCATCAACTGTTATGCTTGTTTTACTTATGATACATTTTAGAATATGAAAATTTAAAACATATAAAAATATTTAAAGACATTAGAGTATACTTAAGACATATGGAAAGAAGAACAAATGTAATCCATAGTAGATAGAAAAATGTCTCAAATAATCTCTACCGACACTACTCATGGAAGGTTAAACATGCTGATCCTGAGTTTTCATCCTGAGTTTTCTCTGTACCAACGCATTTATCTGCTGGGATTACAGGATCTTAATCACTCTAAGTTGTCAACTGCTGCTGTTTTTGTCAGAAAGTTGCAAGGTCTGGCAGGTAAATCAATAATAATCAACGCATGAATATCATGCTGTGTATTTTTATTACAGTGTCATTAAACGTCGCTTATCTGCTCTATTGCAGTCCAGAAACGGGGTTATTTGGACTTACCGGATACAGAAAGTTTAGATCGAGATTCTTGCTGCTTTGGTTGTACTCTTTTAAAAGATTCAACTTACACCATGCTATCCAGCTACTCTCCAGCAGATCCATCTACTTTTTTGATTCGTGGCAAGAGTTTCTTCGAGGATAATCAAAAGGTAATGTCTGTAATGAAGCTGTGCATACTAATTTACAAATCACTTAAAGTGGTTCAGATCATTCCGTTTGACACCCTCACTCTAATTTTGTCGCCTTATTCTGCATTAATCGTGTTATAGTTAATTTGCATACATATGATGCATCAAATGGTTCAGTTTGGTTAACACCATAGGCCCGTAACCGACCAACTAATATTGATCTCATAAAGTGGTACCACAAGCAAACTGCAGACAAGCAAAGCTTACTTATTTGATTCCCCTCGGCAATTTTATGTTTTTTTATGAATTTTACTTTAACCTTGGCCTGAAACGTACTAATTTCTGACTTTCGGTAGGTTAAAGCAAAAGGGACCTTGATGCAACTTGTTGGTGCTGACTGGATAAGGTCGGACATGAGAGAAGATGACCTTGGTGGACGTTCAAGTAGCATTGTGCAGGTTGTACGTCGGAATGAAAATTTTCTACAAATGTTCGAATTTAAATTGTGTCAGCATATTGTTTATTAGTAGAATACTGGACACTTTTGTGATTATCAGTTTTTCTCACAGACTATTTGGCCTTTTGCAGAAATATGCAGCAAAAGGCGGACCAGAGTTTTTCTTTATAGTAAACATACAGGTTGTTCTGCATATATTATGTATTATCTTTTGGTTCTCTGTTCATACATTATTTACTAATGAAGGTAATAATCCAGGTCCCTGGGTCATCACCTCACAGCCTAGCCTTCTACTACATGATGAATTCTCCTTTAGAGGAGGTTCCTTTACTGGAGAGCTTCGTTAATGGTGATGATGCATTCAGAAATTCGAGGTTCAAGCTGATACCGTGCATTGCTAAGGTTTGTGTTTACTCTCTGAGATATCAAATACACCTAGGCAAGGCACCAACATTCTACAGTATAGACATCCACTTTCATGTATTTAGAACACTATCATTCACAAAATGTTATATTTGTTTTGTGATATTTTTATCGTGCGATCTCAGCGTGTAAAACTTAACATGTATGAATTTCTGTCCCAGGGTCCATGGATCGTCAAGCAAACTGTAAGGAACAGAGCATGCTTGGTTGGGCAACAACTTCACATAAATTACTTTCGTGGCAAAAACTACCTGGAAGTGAGTAATAACCAATGATTCAATACACATGTTATTAGTCAGTGAAGGCCTGCACCTTCAAAAGTCAAAATGATTGCTGATACTAATGATCACGGACACTGATATAGGTAGGCATTGACGTCGGATCATCCACGCTCGCAAGGGGAGCTGTTAGTGTTGTGTTTGGTTATCTTAGCAACCTTATTATTGAGATGGCTTTTCTGATTCAGGTAGCTCAAGCCTCAAAGTTTTTGTTTGACAATGCCCTTTCATTGTGATAGTGGAGAATTAATTGGCTTCCTCAATTGCCAGGCTAACACAAATGAAGATCTACCAGAAATTCTTCTCGGAACATGCCGTGTCAATCACCTAGACCCATCTAAATCAGTCCTGATCACTTGACGGCAAATTCAGAGGACTGTGCAGGGAATGTACAGCAGGTCTCTCTCATTACTATTATTTGCGCGTAAATAGATATTACATGCATTGAAGCGCATCTTACAATATTCAACCATGTCAAACAAAATCATACAGTTATCCATGACAGTTTTTACTAGTGTTTATGGATCTTTTAATGTCAAATTTGAATCTGATTTTTTGTGCTGCTGGGTTAAACGTTAGTTCTGAAAGTGCAAAACCTCTTTAGAATCAATGAGTGTTATCCAGGTCAAACGGCGCCGTTCAAAGCGGCCTGAAGGAAGCGACAGTGTTATCCAGGTCGACCCGACCCGATATTATCTTTAAAAAAACTGGATAAAGCCCAAGAAGAAGCCCATTCCAAAGAACCAGGCGACTTCTTCACCACTCCAATTCCCCTGAAACTAAAACCCTCACATTTCTTAACCCAACCAAAACCCTAAACCTCACTCAGGTTAACCAAACTCAATCTTTATGTTTATCCTCTGAACATTTCAACCTCGTCAACGCGGTCAGGTCTTCGGCAGCCACCTTCAATCCCAATTGTTATGGTGGTCGGAAACAAAGTATAGCTGCTGATGAATGAATGGCAGTTGCTCAATTTCACAAGAATCTGTTGACTCGCAGCAGTTGTATTACCACTACCTCCTTACGCCTTCCTTTCATGGCCAAGGTGCTCACCACACTCTCTTTTACCACTTCCTCTCTATCTTTCTAACTGTAATTGTTGCTGACATTTAATAGGCTAATATCTTTCAAAGAGGGCCTCTTTTGTTTTACTTCTTTCTTAAGTTGTTTTTTTAATTAATAGAATTTTTACATTTCCAATTGGTGAATTTAGTGTTGTTTTAGTACAGTTATATTCCAGAATTTGAAATCTTTTATGGTGGGGAACCCGTATGGCCGACTGTGCATCTCTTACTTTGTTGTTGGTTGATGAGATTAATGTGATTAAGTGTTTTGAAATTGTTATTTTGCTTCTTAGCTGCAGCTGCATAGCAGCCCATTGCAAGGCACTGGCTTTCCATGCATTGGATTCGTCAATAAAGGCGGAAACCTCTCTAACATCAGGTTTAGGGGAAGCAGGATAACTCGAAATCTCTCAATTAGACAGCTCAAAGTTACTGAAGTTTACCCACAACTGCAGTGCTATGGTTTTGTTGACTCTGTTCAGTCCCGGATTCCGAGACCAATTACGTTACTTAACTGCAGCAGGATAAGGCGTCTTAGCCCAGTGATGAGTGTTTCCTACTCGGGTGCCCTATCCAAGAAGTTTTGCTCACAACCTGCAGAAGAAGATATAAGGAATCGTCTTCGAGTGAAGCCTTTTCATAATAGGATGAGAAAGCCTGCAAAACCAATTGTTGCAGCCATTAATAAGAGTGATATTAGTACAGAGGTATCTGATATTTTTTCAATTTAATTTTCTTATTATGACAATTTAATAACAATGTGATATACAGGAAACCATAAATGGAACGCCTGTTGAAGGATTACAAGATTCATTGCCCATCAAGTCAAAAACCAAGGTCAAGAAATCTCCTAAAAAGGTTCCAGATGAAAGCAAAGTTAAAGCGAAATCAAAGAGTGTTGACAGCAAACCAGTGGCCGGTGCCAGGAAAAAGAAAGATAGTATCATTGAGGTAATAATATATCCTCTAAACTTGCATGGTAACTTAATTTCGAATGTTCACTAACTGCGATGTTTTCAGGACAACGTAAATGGAGCGTCCTTGGAAAGCTCAACAAGTGTTTCAGCAAATGCATCCAAGAAAAAGAAAGGTGAATCTACGAAACAGGGAAACACTGAAGATGAAATATCTAAAACTCTTGCCGTCAAACAAGAATTAAGCGAGAGAAAACCTGAACCCGAGCCTGAGCTACAATATTACTCCGTGGGGAAAAGCATTCTTAATGGTCTACCAAAAGTTAAACTATATCCTCCCTCGGGGAAATCTGTAGTTGTTGTAGAATCAGTTACAAAGGCAAAAGTCATTCAGAAATATCTGGGTGACATGTATGAGGTTTTGCCTAGCTATGGTCACGTTCGGGATTTAGCTGCTCGATCGGGATCTGTCAGACCAGACGATGACTTCAGTATGCTTTGGGAGGTTCCATCAGCTGCCTGGACTCATCTCAAAAGTATCAAAGTTGCATTAAATGGGTATGTAATCTTAAACTTGTGTGTATTTTTTCTGATATGCCAGAGTCAGTCGCGAAACTTTGGAACGAATTGGTTTATTTTTCCTTTTCAAAAAGTTTTCTTTATGTATGGTTGTTCGTTGTTGTCCACATTGCTTGTCACTGGAGGCCATGGAGGATAGACACTTAGCTGTGTATATATTATTTAATTGCATGCTGTCACCCCTTATTTCTAGTTCTACTATTTATTTTCAGTGCTACGAACCTCATACTTGCATCAGATCCTGATCGTGAAGGGGAAGCAATTGCCTGGCATATAATTGAGATGTTGCTACAGCAAGATGCATTGCATGATGGCATTATGGTTTCAAGGGTTGTCTTTCATGAAATAACAGAAGCAGCTATAATAAAGTCATTGGAATATCCTAGAGATATTGATATCAATTTGGTTAATGCATACCTTGGTCGACGTGCTCTTGATTATTTAATTGGATTTAACATATCACCATTATTGTGGAGGAAACTACCGGGGTGCCCGTCAGCTGGGCGTGTTCAATCTGCTGCCCTTTCTCTTATATGTGACAGAGAAATGGAGATCGATCAATTTAAGCCCCAGGAGTATTGGACAATAGGTGCTATTTTTTGTAAAAATAACTCTGCGTCTTCTAATAATGTTATCTGTTTCCAGTCACACTTGACCCAAATCGATTCCAAACGGTTGAGTCAATTGTCAATCAGCTCTGAGAAAGAGGCTAAAGGCATTGAACAAGAGCTCAAATCATCTACTTTTGAAGTCTTGACCTCCAAGAAAAGCCAAACTCGGAAGAACCCCCCTGCTCCATTTATCACCTCCACACTTCAGCAAGAATCTGCCAATAAGTTGCATTTTCCAGCAACATACACAATGAAGGTTAGACTTTGGACTGTTCTTTTTCTTTTACCTAGCTGTTATCATCAGTTTGACTCTCATTGCAATCTTACCACGGTTAATTCAAATATCAACGACAGATAATGTTTAACTTTACTCCCATTTTCTTTATGTAGCTCGCCCAAAAGTTGTATGAAGGAATTCAATTAGCAGATGGAAGTTCAACCGGTTTAATAACATACACCAGAACAGATGGATTCCATGTGAGCTTCAGATTTTTATATATTGCTTTATATTTAGTATCTCTAAACATGCTTTAATATCTATTTCCCTCCCTGGTGAGCAAAAAGTTGTTTTTTATAACAGGCACCGACTCTATCTTAGGTTGCTTTATGTAAAACTCACAAACCTGGCATGGCTGGTTCTTTAACAGATAAAACACTAAATATTACAATATTCCTTAGGCCAGCCAGTGCATAGCAAATCTCTTTTGCATTTATTTGATTTCCTTTCATTGTGTATTTTCTGTAGATATCTGATGATGCTGCCTTGGACATCAACACTTTAATCACTAGAAGGTAATTTTCGTGGACTAATTGACCACGATGGACATTACATTCCTATGTCAACCTTTCAGATGGTCACATGCAACTGTTTGTCATCCCTCATATATGTGCTTCTGGTAAATAACTCGATATTTTGGATCCCCTTGCCTGTGTTGGTATTTTAGTTATGTAGACATGACCAGCTCGATAGTCTGCTATAACATAAAACACAGCTACTGAATGGGGTAAATAGTGTTGAAATATTTGTTTGCATCAGAAAAATCATGATAAGAAGTTGGAGCTCGCCTAATTAAATTTGAGGGTCCACTGTTCATTAACGTGGCTCGACTGCTCGAGTATTGTATTTAGATCGTTTTTTTTATTTTTGCTGTTTTAATCGATGTGTATTTTTGTTGGTCATTCGAATTGTATTGGTATAGCCTTCATGATTTTACCATTTCCTTCACATTTAATAAACGTGCTTCATATTGAAGATATGGGCCTGGTTTTGCACTTGAAGGATCCCGTAAATATTTCAAAAAGGTGAAGAATGCCCAAGAAGCTCATGAAGCTATTAGACCGACTGACATAAACAGGTTACCATGTAAGTCCTTTATCCAAATGATCAGAAAGTAGTGAAAGCGCTTTGCGGACTCTATGTCTCAAAACCATACTGAGGATTTCTATTTACTTTACGATCAAAATTCATTTTTTCGTTTATAGCTTCGCTCGTAGGAACTCTTGATGAAGATGCCTTAAAATTGTACACTCTTATCTGGTTGCGTACCCTGGCATGCCAAATGCAGCCAGCTATCATTGATCAGGTAAATATTTATTAGTCTTAATTCTTCTTGATCCAACACACTCTGAGAAGCCTGAGTTGTGAATTTTCCCTATAATTCTTATTTGGATTCATGTTATAGACTATAGTTTGTCTGTTTTGTGTTCTTGGTTATTTCTGCAAGTCTTCCCGTCTTGATTTAACCAGTTGGTTCTTTACTTAACAATTTTTTGTTAATATGCATGTGTATTGCAATGGCTGTAGTTGCCGGCATGCTGCTCACCTATGCTTCTAAATTTTTGTTCTTTGTTAGATTCAACTTGATATTGCAAGCTCAGAAGGGTACTCAGTATTTCGAGCTTCTTCCTCAAAGACTAACTTCCTTGGATACCAACAAGTTTATCAGGTATCACAATTATGTCTGCTTTCCTCTTTTAACAGGTAGAGTCATAATGGTCCCATTTTCTTTGGTGGTGCATAAATTTGTCAACCGCTGCTTGGACTCTATTCATTTAGTACTTGTTTCTTTTCATCTCCTAGGATGTTGAAGCTGCAGTTGTAAGAGTACATGAAAATGAAGATACTGACAAGGATGCAGCTTTCAGTGCGCTAAACCAAGTGAAGGTCAGTTCTTAGAAACCAATGGTGTCCAAATAGTGTGGCTGAGCTTGGTCAAATGCGAACCATTCTATGCGAAATTGTTGATGTTATGTATTTTATTGATGCTATGTAAATTGTTATTTCTGAGTTCCGCCTTTTTCTTGAAGTACATTTAATTCTGAATTTGCTTTCAAAGTAAAATGCTCTTAACTTATTCCAGGTTTTATTAAGCATCTCTCACATATCTGCATACCCAATAATTCTAGACTTCTAGTCAGTTGACATTAAGTTAACAACCTCATATTTTCACATAAGTTGGTTGTGGAATCCCATTTTAAGGGTCTTGGCTTTGATTTCTTCCAGGAAGGGGATCATGTACATATTAGTGAAGTAAAACTCGAGCAGCATCATACCATCCCCCCTTCTCGTTACAGTGAGGGGTCATTGGTGTGTTTTTTATCATTGTCAACTCACTATTTCAAATTTTATTCTAAAATTCAATGATCTTTGTTCCAATTTGATAGTGTTATTTTCATATATGTAGGTTAAAAAGTTAGAAGAGCTTGGTATAGGACGGCCATCAACATATGCAAGCACTATAAAAGTTTTGCAGGTATAGTTTGTAACTAAAGTATTTGCTAAAGCTCATCGTAATATGAACTATTGTTACCATATATAGTACAACAGATGCCATATATTTTTGAAATTCTTCCAGATTTTCTTTAGTTTAGTTTTTTATGTACCAGGATTAGCATATGACCTTATGGTTGTTGAGCTAAATCCTGGCCAAAAGATAATCTTTTACCGTAGTAGTTAAATGTACTGTTTTTGTTTCAACAAAGCAGTATAACATTATATATTCTGTACCAACAGGACAGAAACTACATTGCAATAAAAAGCCGTGTCTTGTATCCTGAATTCCGGGGTCGCATGGTATGTCATGTGCTCATCTCCTTATACATTCTCCATCACAAATAACCTTCTCTATTAATGTCAAATTGATGTTTACTGCTTCATCGCGGGAGCTATTGTTAGCAGTTCCGATGGCCTACCAGATATATATAGAAGATTGGTTCATTAATAATTCACTAAAATATGGAAATTGAAGTTCTTTTTGCCCTGCTCATCTATTTTATTTTTTGTAATTAGGTGTCCACATTTCTAGCCAACCATTTTTCTGAAGTTGCTGATTACAGTTTTACTGCAGACATGGAAACAGAGGTATATATATGCTTCCTCGATACACAAAATTTATCAGTTTCTTTTGTTCATTAGATGTAGGTAAGCGAGAACTGATTAATGTTCTAAATTAATATTCTTTATGCATACACTTTTTGGTCTATTTTGGGGATCTACCTAAATCTTTTAGTAACCCAAGATGATATCTCGTAACTTCAAGGTTCTTTATTGTATAGTGAGTATCTGTGGCCTTTAGTCTGATGTAATATTTGCTTCTATTTATGAAATATCAGAATACTGCATTGCTAAAAAGAATGTTGATCTACATATAACAAAAGTGTCAGCAACATCATGATCAACTTGTAAACAATGTTACAGATTCTGGACATCTTGTTAACTTTTGACATGCCAATGACCTTAAACCTTTTGTATCATAACTTCTTCAGCTTGACAACGTATCTGCTGGCATTACCGATTGGAAGGGCCTGTTGAAAGACTACTGGACACGGTTCAGTAAATATTGCACCCAGGCCAGTAACGTTACAATTCATCAGGTATGCCTATAACTGTTCATCTTTTGGGTATGTTTGATATTCCGTCTTCTATCTTTTCCCCATTTATATTATATATATAAGAAAGTCCATTTCGATTATAAAACTCATGAACTTCTTTTCTTTAGGTAGAGAAGATGCTGGAAGAGAAATTTGGAGATTATTTGTTTGCTTCGCTTCCGAACCAAAACCGGTCTTGTCCTAGGTATACGATTATTATGATTCAATTGTACAGGCTCACCATAACAAACATTCGCTTTGCATATGGAACTGATTGGATTTTTTTGCATGTTTCTTTGTTCGTTTATGCTGTTTAATAAGTATTTATGGCATATCCGAGTATCTGACCTATGTGTTCTATCTGTGGCGACGCGTCTTTGTGATATTTAGGTTTTTCTGCTTCCCTCACAGGGTTAAAACATTAAAATATTTGGATAACTAGGTTTTATTGTTTAACACTTAAATGATTAATTTTCTGTTTCTCAGCTGCTTGGATGGAACATTAGTTTTCAAGGTCAGCAAGTTCGGTGCAGGCTATTTTATTGGTTGTAACCAACATCCTAGATGCAAGTAAGTCTATATCATTGAAACTTCACACCAAATTCCTTCAGGGCTTAATACTCTTTATCATCAATATCATCAATATTTAGAAGTCCGTCTCTTTCGACCCTCCTGGTGATATTCAATTGTTTGCACTGCTTTAGTTGCCCCAGATAAATAATGTTCATCACAATTCAAACTTATAACACTTTTGAGAATAGGTATATTGCAAGAACGTTGTATGGTGATGATGATAACGACGGTCCTCAAGTTGATCTGCAGAGTCAGACCACTGTCGAGGAGCCGAAGCTAATAGGAGTGCATCCATCATCAGGCGAGAAGGTTGGATTTCCGGTTTCGCTGCCTGCACGTTGAGTGTTGCTCTTGTGTTCACTACATATTAGTTAGTAGCTTTAAGTTGACCATGGCTGTTGTTGATTATTTAGGTTCTGCTCAAGATAGGTCCATATGGACACTATATACAGCTTGGGGAGGACAAGAAAGGGCACTCACCTCAAAGGGCGTCGGTTGGTCATGTATGTGATTTGCTGTCTGCTTTACTTTTTTTATTGGTTGAGCTCCTCTGCTCAGAATGGAAATGGTTAAACAGAAAGCTGCTGACGTTGATTCTGATAAAAATACCATTGTTTCTTTCTTAAAGCATGCATATTCTAAAACATTTGCAACAATTGCAGATTAAGGATGTGACATCTGTATCTCTTGAAAAAGCTCTTGATCTTCTAAGTTACCCTAAGACATTGGTACCTATCTACCAAGCACCCCTACTTATAGGCTTATTACATTGGTGTGTGGAACCTAAATCAGCATGGTTTCTTGTCAGGGTTTGCATCCAAATGATCGCAGGCCAGTGATCATAAAGATTGCGAGGGCTGGACTTGCTGTTAAGCATGGGAAGACCATGGCTCCAGTTCCGAAGGTAATGAGGATTTCAGTTATTTCAATTCGATGATCACTATATCCATGCTTTAAAATTTGCAAAAGATTGACTCTAAGTGCATTGCAACATTGCTTACTGAATTTGAGTTGGCTTATATACACTTGCTGCTTCTTGACGTTTAATTTATAGTTTACTTAAAACTGATAAAAAATCGGTAAGCTCCAAAGCCTGAACTCAAAGTTGAGTGGTTGACTATTGGGTCCCTACCCTTATGTCTTGGTGATTCATACTTATTATCTTTGTACCCATTTTCGTACTGCAGGGACTTGACCCAAGTAATGTTACACTAGAGAAGGCAATGAAGATTTTGTTAGGACCTGATGCAAGGCATGCTGGGCGGCCAAAGTCAAAACCAAAGTCTGAATTTTAGCGTTGATTACTTTCTCCTGTGTCACATAAAAAGCTGCACAGCTTCAGAAATCACGCCAAGCATTCTGCCTGTTGATCATATTTATGGTACAAGCTGCTAATTCACATCTATCATATTCATTGATTATTTTTTCTGAAAGAAATAGTTATACAGCAATGATCAAGTCATGTCTGTCAAAATGTTGTAGTATAGACCTCAGAATGTTCGCATATATAGTACCAATATGTTTCCGCGCATACGTACATACACTAGATTTGTCCCTCAGGGTCGGATACTCGATAATTAGCAGTGGGGTAACTTTTCTTTACTGATGATATCTTTCGGAGATACCTTGTTGGTCACATTTTTTCCTATCAATGTGACCTTTTTTAAGTGATTCTTACTTTTATCAAAAAAAGGTGACTAAAGCTGCTTTGCTGAAATTCAAAAGAAGCAGTGACATTTCAGCTGAAGAATGATGACGTCGCATTGAGATGCGCTAAAGTTTCGTTGAATGGGCCGTAAAAGGCCGACTTGTTGTAATGGGCTTTATTAAACTGAGATTGGATTAGGGGATTATTAGTCAAATTCATATGAAACTATGTCGTTTTGATCGCTACGAATACATTTGAACAAATACGAAATAAATAAATTTAAAAAATAAAAAAAGAAACGAGATTCGCACAGTCAAGCTTAGTCAACGACGATCTCAAATCCGATTGCTCCGTTCAGTTTCAGATTAGCATTTTAGGGTTTGAAGAGTAATGGCGGAGAGATGGTGCGTGGTGACCGGAGGTAGAGGATTTGCGGCGAGGCATTTGGTTGAAATGCTCATCCGCAACGATACCTTTTCAGTAAGAATCGCTGATTTGAATCCTAGCATTAATTTAGAGCCACATGAAGAGAATGGACTGCTTGGTGAAGCTCTCAACTCTGGCCGTGCTCAGTACGTCTCCTTTGATCTTCGCAACAAGGCTCAAGTACTAAAAGGTATCTTATCTAATGCATCGCAATCTCTACTTTTATCAATTTGTTGCTGAACTGTTCGATTGTGGTTTGTAGGGATTGAAGGATGTGAAGTTGTGTTCCACATGGCTGCGCCTGATTCTTCTGTTAATAATCGTCAACTGCATTATTCAGTCAATGTGGTTGGTGTGTATTAGCGCTGTTTCATTTGCTGATTTTCTTCTTGAATGACGTTTGTTTATGCACTTATGCTGTTGTTATGGATTTTTAGGAACGAAGAATGTGATTGAAGCTTGTGTGGAGCTTAGAGTGAAGAGGCTTATACATACGAGCTCTCCCAGTGTTGTGTTTGATGGAGTCAATAGCATATTCAATGGTGACGAGTCGTTGCCCTACCCGGCCAAGGTGTGTGAAAGCTCTTGCATGATTGCATCTGATTGATCTGATAAGATTATGTGGCTTTAAACATGTTTTTTGTTTAACAGCATAATGACTTTTATTCCGCTACGAAAGCAGAAGGAGAAGCCTTGGTTTTAAAAGCCAACGGAAGTAATGGGCTTTTAACATGTTGTATACGTCCCAGCAGCATTTTTGGTCCTGGAGACAAATTGATGGTACCATCTCTAGTAACTGCTGCTAGAAAAGGGAAATCTAAGGCAAGCGTGTTTTGGTCAGGAATCTTTTTATGTATCTCCCTCAGCAATGTCGCAGTGGTAACACATAGAAGCATGTCTAAATAATGAATAGATAACTGGAAGTTGTACTGTGTCGCGTGATGTGATAACACTTGTTGTACACAATGATTTTGCCCTCAATGGCTCTTGGAATGCATAGGCTGAAATCAACTGATAATGCATACATAAGTCTTCTCATTATTGTTGACAAGTGACAATGGTACATTTTAAAGCCTGACTTCCTTTTTTGTTGTTTTTGTTGTGTTTATGCAGTTCATAATTGGCGACGGTAACAATCTCTATGATTTCACATATGTTGAAAATGTTGCACATGCCCATGTATGCGCTGAGAGGGCTCTAGCATCATCTGCTGATGTTGCAGAGAAAGCTTCTGGGCAGGTATTTCAAAGGGATTTAGTGATGATCATAAGAATGCTGGTGGCAATAGACTTCTTGTTCTTTGTAAAATATCATTCATATGTGATTGACTCGATATGCAAATTGATTAAATACATATTTGGTCCCTAAAATTTGAGATCTCTCATTAAGTCCGCTCATTTAAAGGAAGATGTAGCTGCTCTTTTTCCTTTGTAGGCATACTTTATAACAAACACGGAGCCCATCAAGTTTTGGGAATTCATGTCACTTATTCTTGAAGGTCTGGGTTATGAGAGGTATATCTCTGTTTTTTTTTCATTTAGTTTTGTGAGCTGTCATAAGTTGTACACTTTGTTCTACCCTATTTGTTTGATTGACATCTCTTAAGTACAATTTATGCTAGTATTGATTCTAGATTGTTATATACTAAAATATACTAGAAATGATTATTGATAAAAGGGCATTGATTTTAATCGCTTTTCAAGTACAATATATGCCTAGTATTAGATAGCTTTTTCGTTTCTTCTCAAAACAATATGCAGTATGCCTAGTACTAATCACTCTCCAGTTGATTCCAATAGGTTTTAGTTCATTTAATAATTATCGCGATATTGCAAATTCATGAATATAGGCCATGGATTAAGATTCCGGCTGCTGTAATTATGCCAATTGCTCATTTGGTTGAACTAGTGTATAAATTCCTGGGACCGTATGGCATGAAGGTTCCACAGCTGACACCTTCAAGAGTAAGACTCCTTAGCTGCAGTAGGACTTTCAACTGTTCAAAAGCAGTGGAGAGACTTGGTTACACACCACTTGTTCCGGTCAAGGTGCGTCAGTGTCATATTTCCTGATTAGGACGGGCAACTATTTATTTTATGTTCTTATTTTTTTTGATTGATATTTTATGTTCTTATGATGGCAACATGTGCTACCGTCACTAAGTTAACTGACAAATGTGCGTTACTTTTAGTTTAATGATTTGAAATGATTGAGTCTGCATATAAACGTACAGATTCATATGAACCGTGGAAAATGGTTAATATTATGATCGAATGGCCATAACCTACTGAGTGCCTACAATCAATGCAGGAGGGATTAGAGAAGACAATTGCTTCCTTCTCACATTTAAGAGCTATACGAAAGGCGAAATATGACGAACCCTCTAAAGCTCTCTAAATGCTCGCAGGTGGTACAGTTATTAAAGCTATTACTAATAAATGAACATTAACTCCAATAGCTTCTACAATTTGGATTTTGTTACAATCAGAAAAACTGAATGAATATTTAGGATTGTGATTTGTTTACACTTTACAGGAATAAACTTATCATTTTGGTCGGTCTTATACTTTTATGTATTTACGTCTATGCAGTTGCTGACGCGCTTCTGTGGGAGGACAAAAGAGTGGACCCTCGTGTCACTGGTCCTTTTAATTGCATTTACCACAAATTGGCTGCACCTGGATGTACCATAAATACTATGACTTGTAATGTTTTGCTGGTGGGATTATTTGTTGTTTATTCACTGTTGCATTATTGCCAAGTGTTGTTTTTGATTTTGTGCTTCTCGAAAAGCGACCATGCTATTAAAATTATCAGCTATTGCAAGTCGGACTATTTAGTGCCTCGAAGCCTGCTACTTTGTAATGTTAGTAGCGTGTAACTCAGTACAATAATTGAGAACTTTTGAACTGCACGAGAGCTAACATATGTTGATGGCGTTCTGATTAGACTGGGGCATCTAATTCTAAAAAATTCCGGAGCCAAACTTCCAGTTTTCAGATAACTCTGTACAGTTGCTGTTTCAGTTGTATCTTCATGAAATTGCCCTGCAAGTATCTTCAAGAAAGAGTGACTGGAATTTAAATTTTAAGGTACTAAATTATACACTTCTGGTGTCACTATTTATATACAAATATGATTTGGTTTCAAGCGAATATCTTATCTCAAAGGTAAGTTATGTCCACAGCTATTCTGATGGAAGTGATCATGTTGCCTAACTTCTATTCGCACTGCATTGTATATATAACAGGCTGCCTTGTCACTGTTCTTTCCAGGCTTCCTCAGAACTGTGCAATTTAACAGCCTCTTTGTTGTTGGTAGGCCTTTAGCCCGTGACTGTATAAAAGTATGTCACTGAAACCGAGTTGGCCTTGTATTTCAACCTTCTGCGCATACAGTACTCTTGATACCAAGCCTGCATGTTCTGTGACATTCAAGAGGATATAATTTTGAACTGTTATAAAACAAGCAATTGGAGGCTCTTACAGTGCTGCATAGGAGCTGTTGCTCAGAACTTGATAAAATAGCCCATGTCGTTCTGCTCAGGCGTGCAAAGCTGAAGGATGACGATGAACTGTTTAAAATCTCACACAGCCATTTGAGCAGCTCCTTAGCCTGCGAAATTTCAATACCGGATTTAAGTTGAACATTACAAAGTGAAATGAAAAAGTATAAACTGAAACAAAGCAGACCCATTACAAATTTAAAGGGAAGTCGATCATTCTGTTTCTCATCTGCGTCTCCAATTACCGCAATTATGGGTGAAGATGGACCGACTGGTTTATAAATTCATTTTCCATCAATTCACATGCTGTTGATTACCATCCTAATTGTTTCATCTTCCTAGGTTCTGATTGCCACCGATTATGATTTGCCCAAGCTGTGCTAGTTTATAAAGCAAGAGGAGAGCTGCAGAGTCATAAGAACTCTTCTTGTCAGCCTTTGCCTCTCCCATCACAACAATATCTCCACAATTGGGGATATGTAAAGTAATTTCAGAGGCATAACTATTGAATCCTTCCCTCTTGTCCGGCCCTTCGCCGAATGACATTGGAGTTCTGTAACAGAGCAATCAAATGTTTAGATAAAATTGACATAGCTTAGCTAGAATCAATCAACAAGTGAGATTATAAAGAATTCAGTAGGGTGCACAGAGAGCTGAGGGGATACATGAATATCTACGAAATTTGGTCCGATATACCTTGATTTTGTTTCAGATGTTTCGAAGCTGGGCATTGGCCATTGCAATTTCCGACATAGCTGGAATAGTGATGACCGTGGCCCCCCTTTCCTCATATCAATGGATTCAATAACTGCTTGAAAACAAAGTTGAAAAAACTTTTTCTTAGTAGATTTTCTTAGGTCAGGTGATCAATCACATTAGAGACCTGATATTGTTGCTTAGATGGGGTTTTATTGTCTTGGATGAATCATTAAATAGTCATTACGGGATTTACAACATCACAAGAAGTAAATGATACAAAGAGGCAAATAAATCATTTTATTTGGTGGGCAGTGGGTCTCTGATGTTAGAGTCACTTTGATCTTCTAAAGGGAACTAGAAACATAAAATAATTGTGCAAGGCTTCCCAGAATATATTCTAATAACTAAAGAGATTATGGGTCAGTTAATAATTTCTAAAAAGTTTACCTACCAAAAGAAAAATTACCAACCAAAGCAATGAGTTGACACACCTGGAATAGAACTGGCAAGTTTATCATCAACTCTCCTGGTGTCAGCAGCAAGTAAAATCTCTGCAGCTGACTGACTATTTGTAGTCTCATGCCCGTCATCTTGGTCCATGGGTGTGACACCGTCCCGTATATTGTTTACTCCCTTCAATGAGAACCGAGTGTAGAAAATTTCTTGCTTCTGTGTGCCACCATATTATGGATTAAAGAGAGTTTCCACAAGCATATCAAGGCCACCAAGATTGTTAAGACATCAAAAGGATTTTCTAAGAACCACAATGTTTAAAGTATATGCGAAATTTCATATTGTTGTACATTTTGGAAGTAAAACATCTTAATGGGGTAGACCTAGAGAGGCTTTGCGTACCTCTAAGTCTTTTAAAAGATAAGATGCGGCCTGGCCTCGGGCAGTCTTTCTGTTTATTCCAGTTCCCTGTCTGACTAAAAGCACATCTTTCAACTGCAGTCTAAGCTCTGCATGCACAATTTCACCCTTCCGAGTACATGCTTCATTTACAAAATAGCCAAGAGAGTCGCATAGTTCGATCAGTTCACGGTGCGGCTGTAACTGGAGGTTGTCAGGGGTGACAATTGGAGATAGTAATGGTTTAAAGATCCTCCAAACTTCATCAAGATCAAGTTTGGAGTCGATTAATACTGCTCCAGCAATACTCTCCACCATATCGCCAAGAGCCTGTGCAGTAAGTGGTGTCAAGGCTATTGGATAGAGAATTTATAATGTGACCCAGCTAATGAACAGATTTTTAACAAGTATACACTGATAGGAAGCAGTAATGGAAAAGGAGAAAACCTTGGGGCCTTTTTTGTCATGGTGTGCACCGCTGCTTTTTCTAGAAAGGGAAAGAAATTTTACATACTCATCAATCTGACTAAACAGAACTCCTGAGCAATTCTGAAGATGCTGGTAGAGTTGATGTCGCACAGCAACTTGAGCAAAATTTTCGTTATTGACTGAAGCAGATCTTAAGTCGGTAAGCTCTCCCGGGTCAACATCTTTGTGACTATGATACAGGTGCCATGTTATAAGCAAGTCCAACACAGAGTCGCCAAGGAATTCAAGCCGCTGATACAAATAGAAGGTCAGATCCTGAATCTAACAGGCATGATAAAGTAAAAAGAGGTTGGAATTACGAAGTTTACTTGCCTGATAACAGTAGCTAACACCTACTTCCTGCTCGGATGCATGTGTCACTGCCTGGAGCAATAAGCTCTTGACACCAAATTCATAACCGAGTTTTGACTCCAGAACCTTGATATTGTCAGGCTGTGGTACATATGAATGAAGAGATGCACTGGCTATAGTTTCTATAACTAACGACTGATCAATCTCAGCATCCACCCCAAGCCATTTCAGCATGTAAAGGGCTGCAGCAAGTCCACCACTGACATAGTACGCTCCTATGAGAGCTTCCACACAATCAGCTATCGTTTTTGATCCTATCCATCTGTGACCCAAATCACAAGGTAGCCCTATCTTGATTTTGGGGTCTTCAGTCACAAACTTCTTTCAAGAGGCACTTCTCCTGTGTCCACTCCACACAAACAAGGGACCTCGCGTACAGAGCGCTGACCAGGAGCAAGCCAGCGACGAGGATCAAAAGGGCTCGTTCGTATGTATTCCTGTAAATGAATAACAGAAAGTTGTTTTTGTAAAAGATTCTACATCAAGTTCTTTTATGATCACGTGTTCAAACTACCCACTGATCATTACAATGCCGGAAACATAGTGCATTCTAACACAAGATGCTGATTCTGTATTGCAACAAGAACAGAGAGTCCGAAGTAACTAAATTCATAATGCTCAAGCCACATACCTGTATTCTTTTCTCAGTGCCCAGTTTGTGTAAAGTAGAATTACAAATTACTGTTTGGCGCTGAGCTGATAATTGACCCTCGTGCTTCTGAGGATGTTGGAAAAAAACATTACAGCTCACAGCATATTTTAGAACTGAGTCCCCAAGCAATTCCAAGCGCTCCATCGAAAAACGTTCACAACATCCAAGAGTAGTAACAGCTTCCAGAATCTAGCAATGAAGAGTGTCCACATTATTAATCAGAAGCAAACTATTAATAACACCAGCTAGTCTAGAGTATGAAAAGATGTGTATGAACAAGTATACCAGAGAGCTAGACACTTGAAAGTTGTACAAGTGGCCAGCAATCTCATTTCTGAGTTGAGTGGCCAGCATGAGAGATTCGAGTCTATGCATTATGGAAGGAAGCAAGTAGATTGCCTTGATAACTGTCCTCGGAACATCAACAGTTGCTAAAAGTTCTGGAGGCATACGAATATGCATCTGGGGCTTTTGCACTTTCTTGTCTTTGGTGCCTGGATGTGTAATAAATAGTTCCATTCATCATTTCAGTTTTATCTGGCTCAGGTTCAAAAGAATCGTAGTTGCAGGACAACAAATGTCAATAACGACGAACCGGATATAATATCATGAAAATAAATTTGCTTTATGAATTCTCATATGCTTTTCAGTTTGCTGTCCTAACAATCAGTTTTAACTTTGAACTCTTTTACTAGAATACTCTCAAGTCTAAACAGTGTAATCCATAAGAGACATTTAAGCACTGATGGTATGGGTGCAAAAGAGCTCATTAACAATGTGTTAAGCATACCTTCTTCATTGAAATCGGTAAGCAAATTGTGTGCATTGTGACTTTGCTTTAGTAACAATAAGGCTGTCTTGGATGCAATAGGACGATACCATACCTGGTCATGCAAGCAAGATATATTTGCCATCAATAATCATCAAATCAACATATACAACGTGCAAGAGCAAGTCACTAACCTCTCCTTGAAATAGTCGGCAAAAGAAATAGGTGTAGTATCAGGTTCGTTTCCATCAAATGGACTTTCTGCTGTCATACTGGGCAAGATCTCAACAACCGAATATATCCGTCCAGTGTGAGTGGCCAGAACAACCATTTCACTGAGATTTTCGATGTTCACCAAACCATTGGCAAAATGAACAAAATGTGGACGATCATAATCTGTTCCAACAAAATCCAGCTCTGGTAAAACCGTTTCGGTAAGGCCACTGGTTTCTTTTGACTCCAAACTTGCTTCGTATGCTTTACTAAGAAATTCTATAACATTAATGGTAGAATCAATCCATGCCCAGTTGACTACTAATGATTCATGACATGGATCAGCAACCAAGTCCATTGGTAAAAGCAAATACAGTTTCGCTGATTTCCACAGTGTTTCCTCAGCTGTCTTGAATATTAATTTTCTAGAAGACTTGGATCCAGTGAATAGTTTACCAAATATTCCGTTAAAAAAGAACTCCTGGAAACGTTTTGCTTTTGTGACCTGTAAAACAAGGGGTGAACCATAACACTAAAGATAGTACACCCAGTACAAACCAAATGAGTAAAATTATGGCATATGATGACAAACCTGTTCAGAATCGAAATGAACTTGTCCACAAGGAGTAATGATGGCCTTCACTTGTTTATTAGAATGCATAAAGAGGTCCATTTGAACACTACCCACGTCATAATCTAACTTTGCCTCAATTAGAAAAACAAATGCAGAGAATTGTTCATCGACAATGCTACACGAGAAATCCATCCTGTACGCGTAAAAGGTGCAACCATCAATGCTGTTAACCCAACCTCCGGACAAGGTATGCACGCAGGCGGTACCATGTAATTCCTTCCTCTTGGTTGTTCCTAAAGAACCAAAAGATGTCAACATGGTCAGATTTTCAAAAAAGCAACTATAAAAATTATTAAGAGCCAAAGACTCAGTTTCTGCCAGAAAAAGAAAATTTATAACTTAATAAACATATTGCATGTTCTCACACTTTCCGATATTTCATCATCAGCCCATCAGTTTCATAGGCATCTGTACCTGCGGCTGCAGCCCTTGATTTCTTCTGAGTTGCTCTGTTTACATTCAGAGATGAGGTCTCGATAGAGGGGAGAAGATGATCATCAAGGCCTCCCAGTTGAGGATGCTTTTTACATGCTTTCACTGGAGATGTGTTAGGCACTCTCTTTGCCGAAGTTTCAGTCATTGAAACCTCACTTCTTATCATGTCAAAGACTTGAGTTTTTTGCTTCTTGTTTCCCCTGAAAGTTTTCAAAATTGAAATTTAAAACCTTTACAATAAGAACTTGATCGTGGAAACAGAAGTCAGTTAAAGGAACTGAGATTATAAAACTATGCACAGAACTAGTTTCGCCAACTCGATAGAAAAATGAAATTGGTTTGATATAAATATTTTAGTTTAGCTAGTTACATGAGATCAGACCTGAAGAACTATCCATTGTTCTTAAATGAAAATACCAAACAATGAGGTTATATTACTTCCTTTGAACCTAATCATATTTAATACTTCAAAATATCAATGAAACCGACTTTTTCAGTTAAGTTTACAACGTTCACCTTTCGAGCATCATTATGAACTTTGACTGGTTTCGCCTTGCCCGGCCCCTTGACTGAATATAACTGCGAACAGACTTCGGTACATCAAATCTTATAACAAAGGAACAGTTAGGAACATGAATCCCTTCCTCAACAACATCGGTAGCAAATAGAAGATTGACCTACAGACACCAACTGTAATGTCATTCAGTGTGGTTTACAGAAGAAAGTTTCAAGGGTCAAAACAAAGTACCTTTCCAGCACAAAAGGATTGCAAAGTTTCTCTTTGCACATTGGGTGCAAGGCCATCAGCAGACGAGTTACTTCCACTCAAGTACGAAACTGTGAAATGTGATAAACTCGTAACTCTTTTAACAAATCTTTCAATCACTTTTGCTGTTATTTTTCTATCTACAAATATAAGGCACAACAAATCGGCAGCATCTCTGCAGGGTTAGGATAATTAGTATTAGTTTTTCTTCAATAAAATAGAGGTGTTAAGCAAACAAAATATGGTGTTACCCAAAAGATCCAAACAGTTGAATCAGTTGATGTACTTTTGGGGTCAAGAGACCAAGTCTTATCTCCTCAATATTTTCCGGCTGTGATTTGGAAACAATGGCGTAGCCTGAGAAATATAAAAAACATGAATGAACAATTTCAACAGTTACTGTTATTAGGTTAAAATATCAAATTAGCCTGAAATCACAGAGAAAATGAAACACTCTGCATTATGAAAACACTAGAGGTATTAATCATGTTTCCAATGTGCATTTATGTGTCTATTACTGGTAACATTAGATTTTGATAAGGAAACTGTGAATTTACTTTTTAATTAGAATACATGCACACCACAGGCTTCAAAATACCTTTTAAAAGGTCATCAGGTATATGACTTTCAAGCAGCATAAGAACTTCTTGAATGTAATGCTTCCGATGCATGAAGCTTTCTCTTATTATTTCACATTCGTCGAGGGATTGGGAGGCATTCTGAAGGCAAACTTTAGCTGCCTAAACAAGCAGCAGGTCATGGCATGATACACGTTTGAAAAACATTAACTTCTATAATAATACCTCATGCGCACATATTAAGCCAAGATCATCAAGGCAATGCACAATTTTGGCGTGGTCAGAAGACAATCTCCTCCTTAATGTCTCGAACTTCTCATCCAAATCCTTGAAATTTTGTTCAATAGATGATTTCAACTTAACCAGCTTATTATCACACTGCCCACGATAGATGCATAAGTATTGAGTATCATAGAGTCATAAGTACAGCTGAACATGCAAAGATTGTATCATACCTTAGATCGACAGCTTTCCATTTGATCGATTAAATCCAAGGTAGAAGCAGGTGACGGTTGGTACCAGCATATTTCTTCCTGAGCAGATGCAACAAACTGCTCCACCTCTGTTTTGTCTTCGATGGTATAGATCTGGAGGGAGCAGTAATCAGTTAACACACAACATTGCATTTTTTGAGGTTTTTGGAATGAGTATATCTAGAGATACAGCTACGCTAATAAACCTGGGAGTCAAGGTTGCTCTCAAGGTTTGATAGCTGGCCTTCACAATCGGAAATTGAAGACACGCCTACCGAGGATATATATGCCACACAAAGAGGGAGGCCACAACTTATTTTGTGAAAATAGGATCAATATATTCGCATAATGATGATGAAAAATCTTTAGTATTGAAATTAGGGATTGTTAGACCATTATTTTAATTATTAGTTACTGAGCACTCTTACCTTTCCTAATTACTGGTGAGGCTGTCATCCCAAATATTTTTGGTTTGTCTTTGTGAATTTGATAAAACTCCTGGACATGAAAACAGAATATTTAGCAACAAAAGCAACAGCTGCTATTAGTAAATAGAAAGATCCGATAAAGATGCAGAAATGTGATAATCCAGTATTTCAAAATTCTAACCTTCATTATCTTAGCATAAGGATGGTTACCAGTTGTGCGGTGGCATTCATCAAGTATTAGCATGCAGATCATGTCCATACTTATATATGCCTTCCTCAAGGCATCTAATAAAATCTGAGGCGTCATAACAAGTACCTATGAAATAAATGAAAATGGATTGTAAATACAAACTAACCAAGCTTTGCACAAAAAATGTTATTTAGGATGTAGCACAACAATTGGTTTTCACGTGAATCATTGTATTCCTTGATACTGGGATAGCCAACATTCCATACAAATTATCCATTAACAATTGGTCTCATAAAATTTAAAATTGTCAGAAACAGGCCCCTGAACTCAAACATGTACCTACATTATGCTCATTAATCTCATTCTCCCAGCATTTAGCACTCCAGTCATCTACTCCCTTAGCTCCATAATATTCTCCCACTTTCAGCCCAGTTTGAGACTTTATAACTTCAAATTGCTTCAGCAGAAAACAACGCCTCGTCTCATAGAAACTCAAAACTCTGATTAAATATCAGTGGTCACCAACAGCAATAATCACATCATAATAATCCTACCTGACTCACGAGATGAACAGTCGGTGCCAAAAACACAATCACTTTCCTGCACACAGACTGCTTCATTTCTCGATACACATCTCTAATTAGCATCACAGCTATCATAGTTTTTCCAGCACCAGTTTCCAAAACTGCAATCGTGTTCCTTTTCCTAGCCACTTCATACACCTTCAATTGATAGCTACAAAACATCACACACATCAGACCACAATATTCAAAACCCACCAAACAAATATTCAAAAATCCAAATTTAAAAATTAAACCTCCTCGGACTAAAATCCTTGATCAGACCAGCCACATCTCCACCTCCACCACCACCATCTTCAGTACTCATAGCTTCAGACTTCCGTTTCAGACGATTAACCGTCTCGCCAAGCCGAGCATCGGCTGAAATCATTAACAATAAAACTTTAAATGAAACACTTCTCCAAAATCACTACAAACTAAGGCACTGAAAGATCGACATCGATACCGAAATCAAAGAAACGGATGAAACGCGCAATTCAAAACCCTAAAAAGTGGAATAAACGAGGCTGGTGGAAAATGTGTACCTTCACCGGAAGAAGGCAACGCGCCTTGCATGGTGTTTCCTTTAGTAGCAGCGATCTGTCTCTTTCGAAGCTCTCACACTATGCACGTTTCGTCCTCCTACGCTTCGCTCCTCGTCACTCCTGTCGCTCGGCTACTTGAACGAGTGTAATTTAAGAAACTCTGGAGGTTTGGAAGGTATTATATGAAACTAAAGGGTTTTTGTGTAAATTTGAACGACGTCAGGACTACGCGAGACTAAAATTCCCAAAATACCCTCGAAAAAAGTTAAAATGTTGGTGTTGAGGGACAAAACCGTAATTAAAGACGCTAGTTCCATGAAGTTCAACTACAATAATTGATCAACTTTAGTCTCTCATACTACTTTTTACAATTACTGCTTTTAGCAGCAACCAAAGTGTTTTCTAGTTGGTTGGTTTCACTTTCATCTTTGCCACTACTCTACACTGTTCTGAGAAATCACTTGACCAAATTTGAGGAAGAGTTGAGCATCTGAGGTGCTCATAGACGGGCAGTTGACCATATGTGGAGCTTTGAGGTTGGCGTACTCGTCCATGTAACATTGGCCATTAGCGGTGGAGTGGAATGGAGGGAGGGATGATGGCTTTGGATCAGGGACTGGAGAGAGACTTGATAGGACGCGAGTGACTTCGTGGATGGTTGGGCGATCGGATGGCTGTTTTTTGGTGCAGAGAAGGGCTAGCTGGAACACTTTCTTTACGTCTCCAAGATCTTTGCATGTTGCAGTGATTTCAGCATCGACTGTTTCCATGACGGTGTTGTTGGCAGTCTTGGACATAATCTGATAACACATTTGTTTAACAGAAATGTTAGGAAGTATGCGTGCAAACAGAAATAACTTGTATTCATGTGGATGAAATAATTGCTTACCAGATGATGGAGATTTGCGTCGTTGTCTACAGCCTTCTTACCAGTGAGCAGCTCGAGGAGAACAATTCCAAAACTGTAGACATCAGACTTTTCTGTCAACCTGGATGTGCGAGCATACTCGGGGTCAATATAGCCTATGGTACCCATAATGTAAGTGGAGGTATGGGTCTTTGTGGGGTTTAGGCTCTTGGCAATTCCAAAATCAGTAAGATGTGCCTCGAAATCCTTGTCCAGCAAAATGTTTGATGATTTTATGTCCCTGTGAATGATGCGAGGGCTACAATCATGATGCAAATAAGCCAGACCTTGAGCTGCCCCCAATGCTATTCGAAGACGAGTTTCCCAATCTAACTTCTTTTTCTTGGTCGGACCTTAGAAGAAAAGGATAAAAAGCCACTTGGTAAATTTATTGTAACTATACAAGGAGTTCGGATAATTCAATAATCGATCCAAACTTAAATACAATCAAAATTGACGAAAAGGATTAAACTTACCATGAAGAACATCCCAAAGACTGCCATTTTCCATGTAGTCATAGAAGAGAAGGTTTCCAGATGAAGACAATGAATACCCTTGAAGACTGACAAGATTGCGATGTTTAATACTGCCGACAGTTGCAAGCTCAGTCTCGAATTCCTTGACACTTTGAGGATGATGTGAGTATAATCGTTTGATTGCAATTGGCTTACAGTTCTTCAGAACACATTTGTAAACTGTACTCGATGCTCCATAACCAATTATATATTTCTCGCTCAAGTTGTCTGTCATCCTCATTATGTCTTCATACACATGAAGTGCCATGTTCATGTGAAGGATCACCAACTTTGGCGAGGAATATGTAACTGTAGAAATATATTTCAACAGAAAAGACATTAGTTCCAGAACATTTACAATGTTGGTTCTTTCGACTGAATGCAGAGTTGCAGACAGAACGAGAATTTTCTACCTGGTTTGTCTGGGGACATGTCCGGAAATGAACGAGGTTTTTGAGGTCTACATGCAGCTGCTAAAATCAATAGAAGAATCACTAGAGCTCCCAAAGCTATTCCAAGTATTGCTGCTTTGGATATCGTCACTGCATACAAGAATGATAAGTATTCAAAGCTAATGGGAGAATGTACCAACAGAAAATATCATAGTCATAAACTCTTTTTATATTGATATTATGCGACAGCCTCAGTACCTTTCTCAGCGAGCGTGAATGATGACATGAGGAACTAAGCCAGTAACCACAAAGGTTGGGATTCCCGATAAAACTGTGAAAATGAGTAAAACCAGTTATGTTCCCTCACAAGAAAAGTATACTGAAAATCAAGCTATAGTCATATGAGGGTAGCAAATAATTAGAGTGAGTTGAATAACTATCTCACCTTTGAGGCGAGAACCTTGAGAAATTGCTACCACCAGGAATTTCGCCTACCAGATTGTTAAAAGATACATTTCTGCAGAGAATTGCATACATAATGGCAGTATTAGTGAAACCTTGTGAGTAAGGTAGATTTTAAAAGAGTTGTTACGGGAATCTGTAGTCAGCTTGCTCACAAGATTGAGAGGCTAAGGCAATTCAGGAGTGGCATTACATTCCCTGTCAAATTATTGTTCTGGACTTTGCTGTCATTGTAAAAATGGAGGCCATGATTAGTCATAGTCAGGAAAAGCCATGCTAATTACCTTCGTAAAATGTTTTTATATTAGAACTGGTGGTCAATTCAAGGCAATAAGAACTGATTAGCAAGTGTTGCGATTACAAATGATGCTTGCAGAATTTGTAAAAAATGTTGGCTCAAAACAAAAACAAGTACTGGTACTCACAGCATGAACAAGTTCTGAAGTTGACCGAGTTCTTGAGGAATAGTTCCAGTGAGGTTGTTAGTCGAAAGGTCACTTCGATAAGAACAGCAATAAGTGTCAAATATTCTATGAGGAATAATTTGTCAGATTACAGCAGAGTTTCAGATAACCTTACATCTCCATAACACTTCTTAGGTTGCCAAACTCGGCAGGAATTTCTCCAGAGAGACGGTTATGGCTCAATTCCTGACAAGTGACAAAACATAAGAATGTTGATAACAATATCTAGTCAACATTGGCTTGTGTATTACTGTAACCGAACTTACATTTTCAAAAGGTGCTCCAAGTCACCAAGAGCAGATGGGAGGGAGCCGCTAATCTTGTTGTCAGATATATCCCTTACATATGACATTACATAGTTAGATTGGAACCAAGATGGCGCAACACATTGGCGAATTAGATCAGACATCTTACAGAGTATCCAAGTTGCCAATTCTGGCTATCTCTAATGGTATCGGACCTCTAAGGTTGTTTGACGATAAATTCCTGATAAAAAAGTAATCAATAATCAAAAACTAATCCCAGTTAGATATATTGAATTTCAAATAATGCATGCAAAATTGTATTTTACACTCACAAATATGTCATGCTCTCTAGCCTCTCGAATGCTGGTGGAATAGTTCCACTCAATTTGTTTCCGTGAACATTTCTGTCATTATTAATTTTGCAGTTAATCAAAACATGAGACAGCTTATAAATAATGCATTAACAGGCATGGATTATCACTTACAGACTGTTGAGATTGGTGCATGAGCTAAGATTGTCTGGTATAGGACCTTCAAGATTATTGTTAGCTACGTTCCTGCACAAGTCGACTTTTAATATATAAATGACTTTTGCTGGCATCAAAAAAAGGTCTCTTGTAAACTTACAAATCAAACAGTTCAGTAAGCTTCCAGTTCTGGTGGAATTCCGCCAGTCAAATAGTTATCATTTAACTCCCTGCACGTATTAGATGGTTGAAAAACCAAATATACGACACTCTACAGATTACAATGATACTGCATTTGACGCATATCATCCTTGAGGTAAAGAGTGTGTACAGATAGTGGAGCTTTGACATGTTTCCGAGTTCGGGAGGAATGGGACCGCTCAGCTTGTTTCCATGGAGATAACTGAAACATGCAAGGTGAAGTCAGATCAGATATCAAGTGCCTTGGACGACAACATTTAAATAAATTTCCTGTGTTACCAAGCCAAGGTGTAGAGCTATTAGAAAACAACGCAAACTTACAGTTTCTCAGTATAGCTCAGGTTTCCCAAAATAGGAGGTATGGAGCCATTCAGCATGTTGCAGCTAAGGTCTCTAGGTAAAAGACATGAACATGACATGTATAAGCGACAGCAATCATAGTTGCAATCAGCATTTGTGGACACACTACCAATGAATAAATAAACAAAATTTATAAAGCACTACTCACAAAACAGCAAGTGCCTGCATTAAACCTATCACCGATGGAATATTTCCTGTAAGCCGATTAGCTTGTAGAGACCTAAAAAAGTTTAAATCAAGAAAGCAGGTTACACAATCGCAAAATGACAGTCTCCATGATAAAGTTTAATACTATTAGACTTACAAGGTTGCGACTTGTAAGAATGCTATATTGAAAGGAATCTCTCCGGTCAACTGATTGTATGACAAGTCCCTAGCGTGGCAGTAATGACAGATCTAATGAGCATTATTAACTACTTTTCCACATTTTTTCTTTATGCTAAATCACTAACTAAAGCACACGTACAAGACTTGAAATGCAGTACAGTTGCCAATACTATCAGGTATGCTGCCAGTCAAGCTGTTGTTCTTGACATCGCTGAAACAAAATGATAGAAAGTAAAATAATCAAAACTTGAAACAGCAGTGTAGAACACAACTTCTGCAGCGAATAGATGATGTCACTTACAAATACCACAACCCTGTTAGTTGGCAAATATCAGGAGAAAGCGTCCCCGCCAAATTATTTCCTCGCAAGCCACTGCAATGCCAGATAATAATGTTAGCAGTTGTAATATTTGAGGTTATAGTGAAAAGCAAATTCGCAATGCTTAAATCTTACAGATACTGTAACACTTCATTCCAGTATATGAGCCTCGGTATTTCTCCACTGAGTTGGTTTTGAGCGAGGTCACTGGACATAAAAAAATTCATTACTCAAACGCATTAAACAAAGTTGCTAGCAACTCACAAACGAAGGGTGGGTCTAACATGATTTTAAGGTTTGGGATCTGAGACAATGTGGATGGAATAGGTCCAATCAGCTTGTTGTTCTTTAATATCCTGCAAGTAGCCCCTCATAGGTCAGCTAAAGATTGAAAAAGTAATAACTGAAAGTTCCCACCCACTAGGAAGTGAATCTTACAGGAATTCTAATTGCTTCAACTTGGAGACTGAGAACGGAATATCGCCATAAATCTCATTGAAAGACAAATCCCTGAAAAGTGTGTTGCAAGTAATTAATCGTGTAAATTAAGGTTACACTGCTCGCTTGACAACCAGTGTCTTAGTCTTACATGGTTTTCAAAGAGGTGCAGTCCCCAATCTCATCTGGTATTTGCCCTGACAGTCGATTAGCCCTCAAATCACTACAGTCAAACAAAATAAGGTAACACCCAATCCTAACACGTAAGTTCACACACCGGAATTATAATTCTTAACTACACTTTAGAAGCTCGGACATTACATAGATTGTAAACCCTTCAATTCCCCTACAGCAGGAGATATCTCGCCTTCCATATTCAAACCAGATAGATTCCTGCATCATCCAAACCAAAGGTCATTCACAACAATTCATCATATTTATCAAGAACTAAACAAGTCAATAGACCGGTAGAAACCACTCACAGCGCAACCACATTGAAAGTCACATTATCACAAGTAACACCTCGCCAAGCGCAGTAATCAGATGATGGCGAATCAGTCCAATCAAATAACACATTATCCACATCCCTAAAAGACTTCTTCATCTCCAGCAATGCAGCACCTAATATAACAACATAACTTCAGTTCTTTTAACAACAACACAATTGAGTACCAACTCAACCAATAAAGATCCAATTCAGACATGGTCATATGAGAAGAAGCTTCACTGAACTGAACCCAAATTCCAGAAGCAAACAAACAGTCATACAAAGAGCTCCATGCAGCCATGAATTAACAATTAACCCTTTTTACAAAACTCCGTATATCTCCTAAAACTTGATTAAAAAATTCAATTAAACAATTCACTAAATCAACATCGAAACTTCTCAAACCTTAAAATAAAAAAATCAAACACCCATTTTCAATAGTATATTCAGATCATACAAAGTGAAAATCAGCTTTTGAATCTCACCATCGTCGGCAGCCGACGACACAAAGCTCAGACATGTTACAAGTAATGTAACAGTAACAACAACATGATGAATCTGATAACTCTGGCAGGAAAAAGCTCTCATCTTTGTCCACCCAGTTCGCTCCTCCGACGGAATTTAGCTTACTAAAACCACTGCTACTACTGAACCAGTTGAGAGAGAAGAACAGCGAGTCTAACGAGCGAGAACGAAACTACTAACATAACTGATAAGCATTTGAGTGTTGAGAGCAACTGGTCTGATGATAGTGTTGGATAGGTAGCAAAAACAGAGCATAGATAGCAATGTTGACAAGAGAAGAGAGAGATTTCAGACAGAGTCTGTTTTCGTGTTCGATCACATCAGAATCACACCATCCCTAAACAACTGTAGAAGGTAGGCTCCAGACCCAACACTCAGACTCACTCAATTGCGTGCACTTATTTTCTGCGCACATACAGAGAAACAGAGCAGAGAGATGGAAGCATCAATCGAAACGATAAAGATAAAATCCATCTCTCCAAAAGCTTTTCAACATAAGGTACACTTCTGAGCAACACCAAACAAAATTAAATAAAAAATTATTTGATGAAATAAGTAGATATTAGTAGAAAGAATCACTCACACCTTCACCTCATTTATTTATTTTTCTTTTTTGTGCTGTCTGATAATTCTGAAATCTGCCACTGGTTCTGCAAGTTTCTTTATGGTGAATAATAATGCGGCCAGGTGAGTCGCTTTCGTCTCTCTGAGCTTGTGAATGTGCAGAACAGCAGTAGAGAGAGAAAAATAATTACATTGAGTGAATTAGAGAGAGTTTGTTACAGTCTGTACCAACATGTTTCTCTCTCATCATTTCCTCTGGTGTTTTTCTTCTTTTTGAAAAAATGGGGCAAAAATGCAAATATCTAATTTTACAAAAGCGGGTCCCTCGAGATTTTGTATTTACTTTCTCGTCCCTTCATTGGTTTTGTTTTCGGACGGTGGGTTATGATGCGTCGCTGTCCAGCAGTTACTACTCTATGAGACATTAATACCCTTGCTTTCCCATATTCCCATCAAACGACGCCGTTGCGTCACTGGGTTAAACCGAAACAGATGAAAAAGGTAGTTTGGTCCAATCGATTTTTGTGCACACAAACATTCCTTTGAATCAATCTTTTTAAGTTTTAACCATAGTTAAAAAAGTTACTACACTGTAGTAATATTTTTTATAATAATAATATAATTAATATTCGTTCTCCTCGGGAACGTAAATGATCTTTATACCCTAGTTAGACCTAGCTGTATTACTACAGTTGGTTTTTACCATTAGCATGAAATACTCTGACAACAATCAAACGCCATTTGGGTCCCGCAACTTATTTATCCTGACAACACTTCACGCCGTTAGAGTCAACGTCGGTCTCGTCCGTTACCGTTAGAGTTAGGGCAAACATTTAGCAAATGACATATGAAGTTAGTTAATACCGTTTACAAGCGGTTATTTAAAGTGTAATTGTTTGGTCACATTGCACTAAAAACAGGAACATGTTGTTTAATTTAATGTTCAGAATTGTTTAGTTAAAGTAATGCTGTCTTTTCTATGATATGTTGTATGTGTCTCCTTATATGGAGAAAACGCTTCATAAACCGGAAAGTGTTACGTGGGTCCCGTGGTAGATGGCAACAACATGCTGGCGTAAAATTGGGCCGGGTCGGGCTAGATGGGCTTGTAGATGAAGCCAAGTTTTGGAATTGGGTTTGGTGGGCCCAAATAGAGGGTTCGGTTGGTGAATTGGGGAAGAGTAGAGGGACCAGCCACGTGCTTAATTTAATGAAGTGATGGTACATGGTCTCTTGTTTTGGATCCATTTTCGGAGTTGCAGTTATTTATGTGAAAGTTTGTTATGGTCCACTTGTCAATTATTCCTTCTTAAGATTTCGATTTAATTGTTCGTATCTTCCTCTTAGTTTTTAATTAAAGCTCGTGATTGTGATGTTGTTGAGATTAATTTTTGAGCATGGTTTGCCAAGTTCTTGTCAATTTGGGCCGTTTTTGTGGAATTCAAAACCATGTCATCTCGCACAAAGCCCATTGGGCCTTTTCTAAACTTATTACTTATTGGGCTTTTCTTATACTAATCGCCTAGGCTTATTGGGTTTTTTATATAATCAGCTGCGGTTCGAGGCAGGGATTAGGGTGGACTAGCGGAAGAAATAGTGCCACGTGGACTGACTCGTTTCTTCTTTCCTTATCTCACGTTATCTTCTTCAGTTCGGAACTTGAGAGAATCTCTTGACGAATCGATTTCAATGGAGTCGCGCGCATCGTGCAACGAGCCGTCGGCGACGAGCCGCGTTGTAAAGTTCGAGTCGACCACGGCTTCATTTTCTTCGTCGATTTTGCAAACGCCTTTCGCGTTACCGTTTTTGAGGCCGTCGAGGGGGAGTCATGCCGCCGCGGTAGACATTCCGTTGGTTGTTAAGGAGTTGAAGCAAACGGTTACATCGACGGTTGAGATGTGCAAGGAAATGATGCAATCTTTTGTGGATTCAAATCCTATGCTGAAAAAGCTTGCTTTAGTGTCTTCGGAGTTTAACGATTTCTGTTGCCAGGTTTGTGCAATTCGCTGTATTGTTGTTATCTTGGTGATTTATGTTCAGTTAGGATCGATTTTTTAGCTTATGAAACTGTGGTGAGGCATTTGATTTGTGGAATTGGGAATTAGGGTTTTGTGATGATTTGATTTAAGCTAAATGTTTCCAGTTGAGTGTCAGTAAACACTTGTGATTTTAGCAATGGTTTATGAAATTTGTAGCTTGGGAAGTGACACTTGCATTTGTTTCATTGGTGTGTTGGTTATATACTCAGGTTCAAATACACAACAAAGACAGGCAGAAACTCAGCTTCCGTGCGGGTAACTTTGCTGCCATTTTACCGGGTGATTCTGTGGCTGGGATGGTGGTGACTAATGGCGTTATAAACTTCCTGAATATTTATAATACAATTTTGGTAGTCAGGCTAGTATTGACTTGGTTTCCTAATGCACCGCAAGCGATTGTAAGCCCCCTGAGGTACGTGTGTTGTAGTTTTGTTTTGTATATTCTGCTCTTCTGATACTTAGTTTCTGCTGTTTCGTTAGGTTTAAATATGGACTTGATGACATTGTTGATGCTATGTATTACTTTTATATCGGATTATTTATGGCCTAGTGACATTTAAATACCTGTTTTTTCTTGCAGCACACTGTGTGACCCGTACTTGAACATATTCCGGGGCCTAATCCCTCCCTTGGGAGGGACACTGGATCTTTCTCCCATATTAGCATTTCTTGTTCTAAATGCTTTTACCAGCACTGCTTCTGCACTTCCTGCTGAACTTCCACCAACAATGAGGTCCCAAGAAACTTCAGCTGTTCATGGGACGCATGCCAGCTATACTACTTCTCAAGAGAAATGGATAAGAAGGTTCAGAGGAAATGATACAAAGACCCATGGTGGATTGAACTAGTGGAGTCACTTCTTTTTTGTCACCCTTCTCATTATAGTGCTTGAATGGCATAGGTTTTGGGGATTGAATTCCTTCGAGCTTTTTGTAATGCACTTCGTGTTCGAGCTCTTTTCCCACCATTTAAATAATAGTAATTTTATCTTCATAGCACATTTACTTAACCTGTCCGTGCGTTGCGTGTCATGGGTAAAAAAACTTTGGCAGGTTCGTGATTGTCTGTCTGGTCTCAATCCGGATCTGGTTTTCTTCATCTGGCAGGTTAAGTATTGTTCATTTAGAGAATATTGTTATCCCACATGAAGAGTTTAGGCTTATGCAACTTGCATTTAGCTTCTAATTAGATCACTGATGATCGGAATTTACCTCGTCCTTTGTTGATGATCTGAGTTCATACATGAAATGGTATCATCTTTTTTATTACAAGAAATAGTATCATCTTGTGTGAACATAACGTGAGGTTAAATTTACCCAAAAGAGGGAGTAGTTGGATTCATAATTGAATAGTATACTGTATGTAATACCAGCCTATGTTTAATAATCAAATGCCAATAACAACTCTTAGTTGTTGTGATACATCTCCAGATAACAAATGATCTAATTTAGTACAGCAAGAAAATCTTGATCCCTTTTATGTGCCATCCCAATCCCAATCTGATTATAATAAACATCATATGAATCACGCTCCCTACTCAAAATAAATCTGTACGCAGGTATTAGAATATTTCTGTACGACTATGGTTACAGAAAATCATTGTTTTTGTTACGATAAGTGTGGAGTGGTTCACTACAGCATCTTTGTTAGTTTAGTGAAGGTGTGGATCCACATTACAGAATTACTTTCTTACAATAAAGAAAGTAAACCCTCTCGGCTCTCATTTCACTGACATGTTATCAAGAATTCATAGAGATCTGATCAGGAATTTGCATATGTTAAGTTCAATAGGGATATCAAATAACAGGGGAATCAAGGAATCAATCAGAGTCGTAAAAATAAAGAAATAAGAACATGATATTAAGACGGAAGATTTACATACCTTAACCACTTGTAGCAGCAGTTGGGACTTGGGTATTATTAGAAACTGAATAAGGGCTTATAAAAGTGAGACAAAAAGTGTCCTCTTCTACTGTCATCTTTATGTTGAACTGCAATATGATCTGCATATACAGCATAAGTTGTCAAGATAATCATCTGCCAAAAGAAATGGTCATTACAGTTGTCAATTTTAGCAGGTTAGTTTGCATGGTGCTGATAATGTATATAAAATCCATAGAAGAAAAAATAAGGGGAAAAGTAGGCAGACTCTACTAATCATATCTGTATTGATGTTTAGAGTTAGTACTGGTATTTTCTAAACTTCTATATGAATGTTACTTTGAAGAAGATATCCTGGAATTTACTCTCATTTCCATTTAAATGAACTATGATTCAATGTGGTACCTAAGGGTTGCTGGTACCGAAAAAGACAGATCAAATGGACTCGAATAGAACCTGACAAATAACCATTAGTTAGAGATGAGAACATGAAAGCAAATTGGAAAGTGAATATGTGATCACATGGAATCTGAATCTAACAAGAAAACATTGCTTCATCAAAGTTCAAATTTTCACACTAAAGGATCAGATCCACTGTGGGTATAAGAAAGAAAATAGTAATTAAATAACAATTACTGCAACAATGCAACCTGCACTAAAACAGTAAGGCAGCAAGGAGTGAGTTATTGTGTATAATATAATGTTTAGGGAGAGTTAATATCTTTTTAGCAAACATAATGGCATTAGAATAAACTAAAGCTAGTGTGTCATTCTAACAGCATGTGATATCATTGACTTCCACTCAGTCTAACTATAAAAGGATCACTTGTAGGAACTTCTCCAACGCAGTTCAGTGAGTCTGAAAAGAAAAGGAAAATGGGGAGAAGTCCATGTTGCTCCAAGGAAGGGCTAAATAGAGGAGCATGGACAGCTCAAGAAGATGACATACTAAAAGAACACATCAGAGTTCACGGAGAGGGTGGCTGGAGAAATCTTCCCAAGAAAGCGGGTATGACAAATATTTTACTAAGTTTTTATATTGTTTAAGGTCTGTTTCTGTGGATCGGATAATAATGTGGGAGAGAAATGCAGGGCTTCAAAGATGTGGGAAAAGTTGCAGGCTTAGATGGCTGAACTATCTGAGGCCAGATATCAAAAGAGGAAATATATCTGAGGATGAAGAGGATCTCATTATCAGACTCCATAAGCTCCTCGGTAACAGGTAAGGATTCAAACAAATGTACCATCAAGAGATCAAGTGGTCTGATTTGTAAGTATAGAAAGGTGTATTAAGATGTTCTGAGATGTAACACTTTGTTCAGGTGGTCACTGATAGCTGGCAGACTACCGGGGCGAACAGACAATGAAATCAAGAATTACTGGAACACGACTCTGGGCAAAAAAGTTGGAAGAGACCTTTCCGCAAGATCATCTTCCATGAAAGAGAAAACAAGCAAATCAAAGCAAACTAATAAACTCGCAGCCAAGCTTAACTCAGTTGCTCAACCACTGACTCAGCCAATTAGAACAAAGCCTTCAGGTGCACCAAAGTTCACATCCCAACAACAATTCATTCACCAACAGAATACTTTAACAAGCATGTTGAAAGAAAACTCACAAGTTCACAGTCAGCTCAACAGACCAACTCACCTTACTCTGGTGACTACGTAGTTGACTTGAGTGAATTCCTCTGTCTAGACTCTGATGAGTTTCAAGTGAAGGAGACCTGCATGGACTTCAGTAGTCAGTTTCAGATTCCAGTAACAAAAGATTGGGCTAGATGTGATAATTCAGAACTTGAAATCAGCTCATTGGAGTTGGGATCTTAGGTTTTTTACTGGATGGTGAAGGATGGTACTGAGAAAATTGATAGAAGTTTCCTTAACTACTTTGTTTGAAAATAATTGAATTTTTTGTAAAGCTTGTAACAAAGCGAAGATTTGCAAACTACTTGCATCATGGGATACTAAATGAACTTACTGAAATTGATAGGCCGTCAGAGAGGATTGGAAGTTACTGGCTTCAATCACTTGAAGATTATCCCACCCAGAAGTCCAGAACTACATCCCCTGTTCAAAGTTTTTCCAGCCAAAAATCAGTCTCATAATTTATTAAAATTTACATATCAGCTAAAGAAAGGGTTATGATGATTCCACCAATAACATAGATAAGTAAAAACTAGAACACTGCACAACTTCCCCCTACATGTGAATGATCTTGCAGCTTCAAATAAAATGATCCAAAGGACAGAAACTAAACATCTCAGCACAAAACATTGTCTTCCAAAAACAGCATTGCATGAATATGCCTATGCCACGAGTCAATGGTCAAAGCTGATAATTTTAATGTCAAGAATGCATAAAGGTAAATTAAAGTCACAAGGTTGATGAGAAGGATCCCATCGTATGTAAAGTGACTGCAGTCCTACCAGATGCCAGTGAGTAAACATCAAAATAACTTGCACTAATAGACAATTACAAAATAAAGTATAAATGCATCGAATAGAACTTAAGCCAACAATTAGCAGTCCATCAATAAAACAAGAAACACAACAAAAAGTTCGGCTTAACAACATTCTTGCTTTCATGTGTAAGTATCAATGCCACAAATATTAAAACCATAATCAGTCTTACTTTGGCAACTTTGTACACAAACTAAATGCCATACCCTACATCAGATCAGCCTTTCCTTGTACCAATTCTCAGAGTAAAACTTTGTCGGAAGTTTCAAATGCCAAATTTCAATAATGATCAACTAGGAGTTAACCCCTAAAAGCAAATGACAGCTAACGTAACAAACATCAACAATAATAAATGCTATTATATTTACATTTTAATTGTCAGCCACCATTCTGTATCCAAAAATTAAGTCTGGCATTTTATCAAACAGGTAACGGTCATAATCTGCAGTACACTAATTTATTCAGAGCTAAAACAACATACACAAAAGCATACAACTTCCATATATTCAATCGTAAAAAATGAATTCAAATGATATCTTCATCTACATTTGGTTGAGGTAAGTTACCCGGTCACAGCCACTCAGCCACTGATTTCTCCTGGCAATAAAGCTCTGCATCATCTGGAGAAAACGGTGAAATTGTAAAAAATAATTAAAATTTGCTTACAGGACAACAATGTCGTTGTAGTATAGTGGTAAGTATTCCCGCCTGTCACGCGGGTGACCCGGGTTCGATCCCCGGCAACGGCGAATTTTGTATTTTTTTGATCATAAAACGACGCGGTTGAACCCAATATTACATACTGATGTGGTTACCTAGCAAGTGTGCTAAAGCTTTTTACTTAATACCATTTGCGAGCAGCCACCTTTTGGAGTGCTACTTGAAAGAGACCAGCTTTTTCATGTCTCTGTAACGGTCCCATTTCCTATCTAACCGTACACAACAAAATTGATCGAGTTTTGTGGGCAACCCACAGAAAGTGTATCAGACCGGATGAGACTGCAGTCAACAAATAGTTCCATGCACTACAGTTAATGGGTTGATTGAATATAGTCAAGAAAATCTAGTTTAGATTCAACCATTCACAAAACAAGGGGCAACTTAACCACTGGGAGCTGCGCAGATGAGCTACATTTAGGGTCAGATTTGGTGCATGATGTTGCCTTTTCAAGGATAAAGAGTCATATGCCTTCATCTTGCAGCTTATTGAATGCTGAACTGGTCTGATCAAGAAAATATTTTTAATAAGATAATCCAAACTGAATCCTGCCAGTGTCATTTTTCTAAATGAAGACTACAGTTGTGTTAAATTGTCCCAATGCTATCCATATGATGTTACAGTGTTGATCTTAATTTCTTGAGATCTGAAAACATGGATCTGGTAGGTGATAATTAACATGCAGCCTCACTCAGGTAGCCAAATTTGGAAGTTGATATAACCTTCATTCCATTTTTGCTTCAATATGTACATAATTAGCAACTTGTTAAAGATTCTTGACCAAAAGATTTATCAAATATTTTCTCAGCAAGCTTAAATGATGTTCTCAATATAAGCAGGCACCCACTTTGATATTTCATATGCAGTGTCTTGTACATAGATGCTTTGCCAAGAAAGACAAGCCTAGATAACAAGAGCTTTAGTTAATGCAGTGAACAAATTAAGATAGGATGCTTCATATTCCGATGTCTGGCATTTCCTGTCTTGATAGTATCCATAAACTGATAAACATAGGTTATGCAAACAAGCCTATTGACAGGTTTGCCGTCATTCCTTCTTCAACTGCCAGCTTCAGTGTTGCTAGCAATTCAGCTTTGTTATTAAAGCTACTAGCAGTATCTACATCTATCTACAAATCATTAAACTGTGATCCTTACTTCGATCTCAGCAACCCCAGTTGCTGTGGTCCAGATTTTTAGCTGATAATCTCTTCAAAAACTCATAAGTTGTGATCATTGTGGTGGCAGACATTGACATGGATGCCAATCTTGGTCCCAACCCTCTGTAGCAAGCTCTAAGCCCACCTTCACAAACCAAATCCCTAACAGTCCCTGCAATGCTACGACTCCCACCTCCATCCAGCACCTGCATTCTCGTCTTGATAGTGTCAAGCGGCATCGTGATCAATGCTGATACACCACTAGCCATTGCTGCACTAGCACCCTGCACCGTCACACACTTCAGATTTGAATGCTCATCACCAGCACCAACATAACCCCATATAAGCTTGTTTGCAGTAGAATATGAAGCCCACCAAACAGCATTCGAAGGCGCATAAGTCAATATCGACACCCCAAATCCCCTGTACAGACCGCGAACTCCATCCTGCCTAATAATTTTCCGAAATGCATCGATGCCACCATTATACTTAACCGAGTTAACACCAGATGTCTGAACCATAAGCCTCTGACTAATAACATCAATAGGAGTCCACACCAGCTGCGCAGCCATAGCTGAAGTCAATCCACCAGCCGCATTTGCCACAGCCAAAGACGTCGTCTCCGAACACCCCATCCACAAGTAACCGATCCAACCGCACTCTTCGTAACCTCCAAAGCCGTCATATATAAAGCTCGAGCAGGAATCGTCCCCATCAACGAAGTCCCAAACCCTCTATAAAACCCTCTAACACCTTCATTTCTTATAATCGACATCGACATATTGAAAGAAGACACATGCGATGATTGAACTTGTTGTCTTGTTTTCAACACCACCATCGGATAAAGCGCGCCGGAGACGCCGGAAAAGAGCGCAGCTCCGAGAACAAAAAACCGCGACTTGTCCAGCATCTCCCAATCGATGTCCGCTGGGAGTCGGATCTCCGCCGCTGATTCCTCCTGCGCCGCTCCATAACTCATACCTAAAGTCACAATTAGTCGGTACTGGTCAAAGCCCTAATTTTTATCAGATCCACAAATCAAGATCAAAAATTTCAACAACGATATCTCTCTGGTTCCCGATTCTACCAAAAACCCTAAATTTATTCTATCATTATCTTCATCGAATTTGTAACCAAAATAATCGCCGCTGAATCACAATTAGTGAGACATTGGAGAGGTGGGGACGAAGTGGAGGATTGAGGTCAAAGGGAGTGAGCTGAAACAGATATTTTAAAGCGTGTGCTGCCGAGAGAGGAAGATGGAGACGGTAACCGACACGTGTCGATGATCAGTTGGTCAAACCTCTGACGTTATCCACTTTTTCACAATCCGTGGGCCGCCGCTTTAGATCTCTACAGTTGCAACCCGGTTTGAAGCACGGCTGCGATTGCATGGCTTTGATATCGGGCTCGGTTATTCGGCCCAATAACGGCCCATATAGCAGAAGCTGCTGGAAGCAGTGGGTTCGCGGGAAGCTCCTGGAGACTCCGAGTCTCCGATGGCTTTTCTAGAACCTCCGATCGTCTTCCTCGCACCGCCAACGGCTCTGTCCTCCGCATTTATATATACACGCGAGTCTCATTTCGCAATGTGAATCGAATCAGTGAAACAGAATCGATAACAGAGTTCAAGCAAGCAATTCTTCTACAACAGCAATGGATATCAGATTGATGGGATCGCCGATCTTCTCCACTCTACACAACATCCTAGACGAGTCAGAAAAGTCATCAACCAACGCCAATGCGCCGACGAGGACGTACGTGAGGGATGCTAGAGCAATGGCAGCGACAGCGGCGGATATAAGGGAGGAAGCGAATGCGTACGTGTTCGTAATCGACATGCCGGGAGTGAAGTCAGGAGATATTAAAGTGCAGGTGGAGGAGGAGAATGTGTTGGTGATAGCTGGAGAGAGGAAGAGGGAGGAGGAAGAAGGGGTTAAGTATTTGAGGATGGAAAGGAGGGTTGGGAAGTTTATGAGGAAATTTAGGCTACCGGAGAATGCTGACGTGGATAAGATTTCGGCTGTTTGTAAGGATGGGGTGTTGACTGTGACTGTTCAGAAGGTGCCGCCGCCTGAGCCGAAGAAGCCTAAGACTATTGCGGTTCAGATTGCATGAAGATTGTGTGATGCTATGTGGGTGTGAGTTTAATAAGTATTTTGTTGCTACTTCTGGGTTTGTGTCTAGTTGTAAAAGCTTCAGTGATAAAATGGTTGTTCCTGAGTAAATAAAATGGTATGTATCAAAGTTATTTTGTCCATTGACAGGTTTCTCAAGGTAGAAGTGTGATTAAACTAATACATTCTGGTCTAGAACCAAATAAACAGCAAACTAATTTTATCTTCTGCACTGAAGTAACATTTTGGAAAGCTTTGTAGTGGTAACTGTGGATGCAGACCAGTTGCTTCTCTTGGAATTCTTGTTGTGATCGCCATGATGGCTTTCCTCTGGAATTTGTGTGGTAGGTGGTTTTTTGACAAACAAGGAAATAAAGAACCCTTCTTTGTCTTCAACTGGATCTGTTCTGGCCAAATGTTCATCTGCAAACAACCAAATACGTTCTGTTAATTTGACTAATCTAAAGAAATTAGCTAATCTAGGTGAAGGGTGAGGTATTTACGTCCTTCAATAACTGGAAGCCCACGGCGAGGCCATTTTGGAAGGGCTGTCTCCAGCTGGAAACCAAGGGTTTCAGCTAATGGCAACACAGAGGCTACCACATCTTCATTTTCAGCTTGATTGATGGAGCATGTACTGTATACAATCCTTTCAACTCTGGAACTGTAGCAAAATTCAGAAAATGTCTTATTCAGAATTCACCATTACCAAACTCTAATGATATATGATACAGGAGGTTGAAATAAATTTGTATTACAGGATAGTGCATGCGACAGAGCTTTCTTTTGGAATGCGGAGAGCTTGTTTAACCTTTCAATGTCTGCAAACGTGGGTCCTTTATCGCCTGCAGTATTTGCTCAGATAAATTAGAAGCTCACACAGAGCAGTGAGAAGCATATTAAAAAGGTAAACATCAGACCTTCAGCAAAGATGGGAGAAGGTGATCTAATCTGTCAGAGGCCGTTCCGGATCCCGAGCAAGAGGGGTCCAGAAGAATAGCTCGAACCTATAGTCATTGATCAAATTGTTTAATTGTTCAGGATAAACTCCAAAAAATTGAGCTTCAAAATTTCTATGGGGAACAATAATATGAATGTCGACTGTAACCAGAATGGCTAATTAAAGATCATCAAGGTGAGAGACATACCTTAGAGTACTTTGGATCGCTATGATTCAAACTCAAAAAATCCCCATGGAAAATTTCAATATCTATGCAGGAGCAGCAAAATACTTAAAGATGCACAAGATAAAAACAAAACTAACTCAATTTGTTTTGACTGATTGCAAATATTTTTACACAATAAGTAGACAGCAAATATTTGAAGAAAAAGGGTTAAAATATATAACTAGGAGTCAAGGATACTGCTGGCGCCAGAAAGTCTGACAGTGTTTTCAAGACGCTTAGCTCTCTCCCTATTGAGCTCGCATGCAATTATTTTACCCTGTCCTCCCATAAGGGCAGCTAGGTGGACGGTCTTGTTTCCTGGAGCTGCACATGCATCGAGAACCTTGACAAAAACGAGTTGAAACTTAAATCTAACAATGAAGTACAAAAACTAGAGGCTTTTAAACTATAACAAAATTCATTTTGTCCTCTCTTTACCTTTAATTAGACTTGTGTGGCTATTATCTGAAAAATACTAATTGAGCTAAGAAAATTGAAAATTTGCAACTCACCGTCCAACCAGGATTTGGTGCGAGAGCCACTGCCACCATTGAGCTAGCTTTTCCCTAAAATGATGTCAAAGGACAGAATAAGGGCATGTTTAGTTGTTAACTTTATCGACCGACACTTCCCAGGCGAATATAGGATAATAAAAGAAAATTTTGCAACACCTTCAAGGAATACTAAAAACTAAATCTCATACTTGTAAAAAAAGACTTCCATTTTCTACTAAAGGATGGTCATGCAAATCACTTCCAGGTGGTAGTATCAGCAAGTCAGGTACTATATCATCTTTCAGAACCTGTCTCCAATGAAAGCAAGGCAAACAAAATGAAACCAGTACTCGTATGTCGTAACTTCTACATTGACACAAAATTACAACTGATGTCAGCAATATCAGACATCTTATGGAGTAAATATATTGTTTACTTTTTTGAGCTTTGAAGTATAATAAGAAATCAGATAGTAAAAAAGCTCAAGCCATTGACAGATAAATTGCAGAGCTGACCTCATTTTTCTTGCTTAATTCCTGAATTGCAGACTCCATGTCTAATTTTATTGTATTCACACGTACATATCGAGGTTTGGGAACATCTGAAGTAAGAAAGAATATCGTTACAATATGTCAGGTGAATGATTATGATGTGCGAATGACCAAAAGATGAAGACACGCCACATATGCCAAATCAATTTGCGCAATGAAATGAATGAAGCGGAAGCCAAAAATATACATGAGAATGTAAATCATTTTAGTACTCAGTCGACTCTTACACGTCAGGATATATACGGAAATGATCAGCGATGATATCATATAATAGTAGTTCATTATCTGATGTGAAGCTAGAAATGACTGATATAGTGAACAAAATTCGTAGCTACAAAAAATCACAGCGATCAGGACTGAATAAAGAGATTGACCTTGTATCTGATATTGAGCTAACAAGTGGTTGACTGATTTAGCTTTTTTCATCACCACTAGTCTTGCTAAAGCTGTTTCCAAGGAATTTTTACGAAGAAATAAAGCCTTTTCAGCATCACCAACTAAAGACTTTGCCTGCAAAATTGTTCCGATGGACAGTACACTTATCAGTCATCAAACAACGTGACATTATAATTACAATACTGACAAAGTAAACACATCCAACCAACAATCACTAAAGTAATTGTATTAATCCAGAGATTTTCTAGATGAACAGTGAACTTACTGAGCCAAAAAGGATGTCGTAGATGACTATATAGACCAGTTCCAATTGCCTCTGAAGGAAAGGACATACAATAATATTAAGATTATGACATACTCAGTCTCGATGCCAATACAAAGTTGCAGTGTACAAATTGAAGATATTATTTATCAACAAATACAAGATGCACTGATTAATACATGCTGACTGACCTTCCATTTTCCAGTAACCACATCAGCAATCTCCAACACCTCTTTAATAATCCGAAGATCTGTAAAACAACTCAACATCACAATCATCAACACTCAACGTAACTTAACACTCACCAACCAAACAACAAATACAAGAGCACATACGCTTGAGTGTCTGGCAAACAAGCGCAAATGTAGCTTTCTTATTCTTAACAGTTGGACCAAAAACAATCGATTTAATAGACGCAACAGCCTGACGCCGAGCGTCTCCTTGTAGCACAGTTTTCAATACTTTAGCAGCTTCTCTCCTAGCGAAGTACGCTGACCTATCGGCGCTGCTTACCTTCGGTAGCGGTGGCGGTCCGTTCGCCTTATCCTTCTCCACTCGCGGCGGCGTTGCCTTAGTCTTGGACGATCTGGCCTTCCTCCGCCTCATCGTGGAACGAAGTCGTTTAAGTTCGTTTAACAGGACGACGACGAGCGGCTACTTCACTAGTCGTCTGAAGCGAACGACCACACTTTGAAAATGGTTTCTTGACCTAATAGTCACTACCAATACTGTGTAGTTTAATGAAAACATATAATAAAACGACGTAGTTTAGTTTAGCGCCGACAAATAGCAACGTGATCAGGCTTCTTCACTCAAGTTAGAGAAGCGTCGCAGTACGTAGACGTAAACGAAGCTTGATGGATCAGTTTACCGGTCAGTCTCGGCTGCCCAAATTCGCTGTCCCAATACGCTACGACCTGACCCTAAAACCTGACCTAGATGGCTGCACCTTCTCCGGCTCCGTACACATCGATCTCGACATCGTTTCTCATACCTACTTTATTGTTCTCAACGCTGCCGACCTCACCATCCTTCCTGGCTCCGTCATCTTCAATACAGTCCATGAGGTACAGCTACTTCATGGATGTTTTTCAAGTTGTGTTGGTTAAGGATTTAGGGGTTAGGATTTAGTTAATAGGTGAAATGTTTTTGTTTGACTTGTGTTGACTTGAATTGATGAGGTTGTGGTTGATCAGGTTTTGGAGCCGAAGAATGTTGAGTTGGTGGAGGAAGATGAGATTTTGGTGTTGGAGTTTTCTGATAATCTGAATATTGGAAAGGGAGTGCTGACAATTGGTTTTGAAGGTGTTCTTGATGACAATTTGAAAGGATTTTATAGAAGGTATGTAAGAGCTGTTCTGTTTGTTGCTTAGAACTTTGAAATTAGGATGCAGTCTGTGAAAGTGAACTGGGTATATGAGTCAATGTTAGTGAGGTCTTCAGGAATGATGTCAATGAATGTGGTTGAGTTTTGTTTGCCTACTGATGACTTGATCGCGTAGATGTTGATAAGCTTGTTTTATTCAGTTTGTTCGCTTGGGAGGAATATGGCTAGTGGTAATGCCTGTTTTCTTATTGGTGCCTTTGTCATTTCTGATGGTTTAAGAAGTAAGAACTGAACTAAATGACATTATTGTCACACGTCATTAGGCACTGATAGCTGATACAGTGTAATCATTTGAAGTTGATCACGGATCCTTGACAAATTAAGAAGAGAGGGATGGTGGATGCACACAATAACATTGTATAGAGTTAACACTATCATCATTCACACTTTCAAAGGTCTTTTATTCTGAAACTGTTTATCAAATCATCTAATTTTTCTAATCCAGTGAGTACGAAATTGACGGGGAGATGAGGAACATGGCGGTAACTCAATTTGAACCAGCTGATGCAAGAAGGTGTTTTCCGTGCTGGGATGAGCCCGTCTTCAAGGTTATTACACAATTTGTCTGCATTTCTTTGTTATTAATAAAAATTAGAAATCAGGGTACTATTTTACCTTACATTATTGAACTCTCCCTGACTTCAAATTCTTTTTCTGCAACCTGGTTAACGCCTGACTTTATATGGTGCACGCTGCAGGCTACTTTCAAAATAACTCTGGAAAATATTCCATCTGATTTAGTTGCTCTTTCAAATATGCCCATCGACAGGTGAAGTCCAATGGACAAATCAAAACGATTTTGTACCAAGAATCTCCAGTTATGTCCACATATTTGGTAGCAGTCGTCATTGGATTATTTGATTATCTTGAAGATCACACCATCGATGGTACTTATATTATTTCTAATTAATTTAATCGCTGTAATAAATAAATACATCACTACCTTAATCATCTGTTATTTAATTATCGTGTGCATAATCAGGAACCAAAATTCGGGTGTACTGTCCAGTAGGCAATAGAGATCAAGGGAAGTTTGCTATAGACGTTGCTGTGAAGTCCCTTGAAATATATGAGGAGTATGATTGCAATCCTTTATTGTTAAAATGACTACTCAATGTAATTGTTTAAAACTGTATGTCTGTATCTAATGACTCAGATATTTTGGTGTTCGATACTCACTGCCCAAGCTCGATATGGTTGCGGTGCCTGATTTTGCTGCTGGGGCCATGGAAAATTATGGATTAGTGGTATATCGTGACACGGATTTGCTGTTCGATGAAAGTCATTCTGCTGCTTCAAATAAGCAAAATGTAATAATTTATCTTATCAGAACGAAAAACTACGTTGATATCTGGTTATTTTAACAAGATTTAGTGAAGTTACAATTTTGTTCAGGTCTCAATCTCGGTAACACATGAACTTGCACATATGTGGTTTGGAAATCTTGTAACCATGGAGTGGTGGACGCATTTATGGCTAAATGAAGGATTTGCAACATGGGTAAGCAAAAATTGTTTTAGTTTTTGTTGAGTGTGAAGATGTAAAATGTCAAGTAGGAGTCTAATATTCACAGACTTGTTATTCAGGTGAGCTATTTAGCAACTGATGTAATCTTTCCAAAATGGAACATATGGACCCAGTTTCTGGATGAGTCTTCTGAAGCCCTTAGGCTAGATGGACTATCTGAATCTCACCCCATCGAGGTACTTAACTTCTATTGAATATATGACGTTAAATTATCCATTCCATTGAGAAGTTACTGTTATACGTTGAACTCTTAGTTTTCATGACAAGCTTTTTTTTCTTTATCAAGACTGACATCAATAAAGCTGATGAAATTCTTACAGCCTTTCTTTTTCTTTATCCAGGTCGACATCAATAAAGCTGATGAAATTGACGAAATATTTGATGCAATAAGTTACAATAAAGGTGCTTCTCTTATAAGAATGTTACAAAGCTATCTTGGAGCTGAAATTTTTCAGGTTAGTGAACGCTTAAGTGCAATTTTCTTCAAAACCATATATTTAGAGTTTTAGACTACTAAGGTAAATAAAATGAACAAATCGTTATCTGTCAGTGCAATTTTCCTGATTATATTCATTCCCCTGTTATATGTTGCAATAATACCATTGTTACCCTTGCAAGTTACCCAGTTTTGCAATCATGTATGTTGTTTTTGGGTTATTCCAATGGATTCCTTTCCCTTATTCAGCTCTCACTTGCTGCTTACATAAATAAACATGCTTGTTCGAACGCCAAAACAGAAGATTTATGGATTGCTCTCGAGGAAGTGTCCGGACAGCCTGTAAACAAGCTAATGAATTCTTGGACAAGGCAACAAGGATATCCTGTTATTTCAGTGAAGATCAATGATGGCAGGCTTGAATTTGACCAGGTTCAGTTGCTTCTTCTTTACTTTAATGCCTTTGTCTCTCAGTTCAGAAGCATCAACTTGTTTTTTTGAAGCTATTATTTCGCATTTATGATGGCAGGCACAATTTTTGACGGGTGGTGTGCAAGGAGATGGCCAGTGGATTGTGCCATTAACATTATGTGTTGGGTCATACGAATCTCGTCATAGCTATCTATTAGAGGAGGAGTCTGGATGTTTTGACGTAAATGAAGACTTGAATAGCTTTGCAGCTGACCAGAATAGCTGTTGGGTTAAACTTAATGTGGACCAGGCTGGATTTTATAGGGTGAAATATGATGATGAACTTGCTGCTAGGCTTACATATGCAATCCAGAAGAAACAGCTGTCTAGTGCAGATAGATTTGGTAACCAATTGTCACTTGTCTATACAGCAATAACAAAGTTGTCAATTTTCTCAATGGTGTATGGTACTTTGAACAGGAGTTTTGGATGATTCGTTTGCTCTTTGCATTGCACGCCAGTTACCTCTGACATCTTTGTTGACCATGATGGGTGCTTATGGAGAAGAGCTTGAGTATATCGTCCTCTCAAACATCATAGATGTAAACCCAAAGCCAATACATCCTTTACTATCTTTGCATTCAGTCAATTAACCTAATTGTATCTGTTTTTTTCCTCCGCAGATGTGTTATAGAATTATGAGAGTAATTGCCGATGCAAAACCTGAATTACTGGACAACATCAAAATATACTTTATCAAACTTTTACAGCGTTCAGCGGAGTATGGATCTTAAATAATTAGTTTTGATTTTCTTTGCACTTGAGCCAATCACCCTGATTGTAATACATTATATGGAATCTCTTACTCCTATTAATTGATGTATGGCAACTAGTGAAATTGGCTGGGATGCCAAGGAGGGTGAATCTCACTCAGAGACGATGTTGAGAGGAGAAATCTTGACAGCACTAACCGTTTTTGGACATGATGCAACCAGCAAGGAAGGATGCAGACGCTTCAAAGCGTTTGTTGAGGACAGTAAGACATCCCTTCTACCTCCAGATATAAGAAGGGTTAGTAAATGATACATATCATCTCACGTTTATATTCGAAGATGAGTTGTGCCGCGAAAAACATTTAAAATGTGTGATCTACTATTGCAGTCTGCATATGTTGCCATAATGCAGAGAACAAGCTCATCTAGCAGACAAGATTACGAATCTCTGTTAAAGATCTACAGAGAAACTGATCTAAGCGAAGAGAGAGCCCGTATTCTTAGTAAGTAAACAACGTTCAAGCTATTTGAAGTTTCTCCAGTTCTCCTACTTATTGGCAATTAACAGTATATTTAAACTCTTGAATTGGTTTTAGCTAGCCTGCCTTCTTGCCCAGACCCTGACATTGTCCTTGAGGTCCTAAACTTCCTATTGTCAGATGAAGTATGCACTATAGTCTCCCTTTCCCCCTTAGCAATTCGTAAATCATTGACGGTGTTGATATAACATGTATTCTTATGTAGGTACGAAATCAAGATGCAGTCATGGGACTTGGTGTTTGTAGGGAAGGACGTGAAGTGGCATGGCACTGGCTGAAGGTAGTTTCTTTGTTTTTCGAATACATGAGTATGAATACCGATACATTGGAAAGATTGAGTCAATGATTTGAATGACTATTCACACTCAAATAAAGTATTTTGGCTTTCTTGGTGTAGGATAACTGGGAGTACATTTCAGATAATTGGGGATCCTGTTTCTGATCACAGAGTTCATCAGTTCCATTGTCTCACCTGTTAGTGCCACCTTGTCTTCTATGTTTCCTGTTCTGAACTGTGCTATTATTGTGAACCATCCATCTTATACTTCTACCTTTTCTCTCCATGTGCAGTTTGCGTCCGCTGACAAGGCAAAGGAAGTCGAAGAATTTTTCGCCACACGCTCCACACCAAACATAGCAAGAACCTTAAAGCAAAGTATTGAGCGAATTCATATCAACACAGAGCTGGTCAAAAGCATTCAGAATGAGAAACTGCTCGAAGAAGTTGTGACAGGGTTAGCTTGCCATGGGCCGCATGGGTTATCTCCAGCATAACTAAATCTGAAACACGAAAAATGTGTCCAGCAGATATCCCAAAACACACATTTACATTTAAAACACGCTGAATGGTACCAGAGCATTCGGACTAGAAATTTTGGCTGTTACTGAACTAGCCTACAGTTCAAGTGTATTCTGAAATATTCATGAATGATTCATAGCTATTAGCCAGCATTATAAATGTCTTTGTAACCATTTTTGAAGGAATAATTTTTCTGGAAACATTTTACCCAAGTGGCTTCTGTTGGAATAGTTACTTATGGATGTTCACATTTGACATTCAGGTGCTGTCTCTGATGCACAAATCATTTGAGAATATATTGTGATAAGGATGTTGGACGCATTCACACAGCAAACGAGTTCATCAAATCCATCAACTGCACATGAATATTCTAACCAATCGGGTTTACATCAACACTGTTCCCACACAATCTACAACATGAAAAAATGTCAGGTACCATAAAAATTGCAAATCACGTTTTGCACGAACATATAGATCCGGCGATAATTACCCGAATATGGCCAGAATGTCAAGAAAAGTATAAATTCTATGTGCTGAATGTTATCATAACAAGAAAAATGTAGAAAAAGAGACTTCAGTGCAATACCATAAAAACTCGAAAGAAAAAGTTGCACTACCCAAAAGATGAAAGCACAAGTAAATACAAGTCTCATATGCGAAAGTAGTGTTCACACCTTATACTGAAACAAGAAGCTGCAAACACGTAAATAATGTATACAAAATTGACTAGGTTGATCGGTAAATGATGTATATAAAATTGACTACAAGAACCTGTAATGTTTTTTGTGTGTATAATTCATGTCTATGCTACCATTCATTCCTTGAATTGTCGAGGGTATTAAAAATAGTGAATAGGTGTATAACGTATCCCTTTTGACAATTCAAGTTGAATGAATGGGTGTAAATAAATAAAGTTCCCAAAAGAATGTCACAACATAAACATACAGGCAGAAAAAATGTGTACCATTTTCAAAGGAAAGGTGTAACGACGCGTCCATGATGCAAAAGACTGTGCGCAATTGCATCTCTAGCGTTCTTGGAGCTTATTGATCTCATTGAAACTTTCTGGCATCATAGGATCATCAAAAAGTTCATATACTTAGATCAGGATCCATCTCTTCTTTCCTAATCTCGCAAATGTTATGCAACACGCAACATGCTCCGAGCACAACGGGTAAGTCTTGCAGCTTTACCTCCGTCCTCTTCTGCAAGCAACTCCACCTACGTTTCAACCTTGCGAAAGCGTCTCTACTAATTTTCTGAAGTTCTAAAATTTTCTTGTTCAGATCATGCTGACCCCAAGTGAGATTTGGTTGCGTGTAAGGAACTAAAACCCAATCCATCAAAGGGTAACCGGACCCTCCAACAACCCACACGCCTTTCAAAAACCCCCATTCGCTCTCTGATACAATGCGCTCTTCTCCAAAACCTGATCGTCAGGCATTGACCCGGGCCATCCAATGCATACGTCAGTAAATACACCTCTATGATCCACCACTCCCTGCACCGTGATTGAATAGCTAGTCTTCTGATTCCTCTCAGTATGCCTCTTGTTAAAATACGCAGAGACACTAATCTTAGGCGCAATGATAGGAACATGAGTAGTGTACATGGATCCAACCACATTCGGAATACCAGAAAGAGTCTGAAACTCATCCTTATTAACCTCAATGTTCATCATCAGGCCATTGCAAATACTTAGGCATCAAAACAGTCTTGATGGCAGCACAAACCTCAAGTACGAGCTTATGACAAGTCGATATACCCAATCCAAATTTCTTGGAAACAACACGCAGAGGCTCACCTGTCGCCAACCTCCAGATACACACAGCCACTCTCTGCGGGACAGGAATAGCATTACGCAATGTCGTGTCCTCCTTCGCAACATGAGATTTCAGCTCGTCGCAAATTCTATCAAATGTCTCCCTCCCCATCCTAAAGGCTTTCTTGAATTCCTCTTCAGGGAAATCTGGTTTGCAACACTCATCCCACCAAGCATTTGACCTGTCCTTAACCCACAACCGCCTATGCTGACTAGTAGTATTAGCCCCACCTCCAGCTCCCCCATTTTTACCCTTGCCCAACTCCTCCTCCGCCGACACGACTACGGCGGAGACCACGGCGGCGGAAGCAGCACGAGACCTTTTTCTCCTACTCTTATCAGCTTCATTCATTTCCCTGAATTGGGTCTCCGAATCAGACCTAAACTCCATCAAAGCTTGAGTCTTTTTCCGATGATGCGACTCAAACAACGCCCTTTCCTCCTCCGCAACCCTATCAGCTTCAGCTTCATCCACTTTCTCCTGCTGCTCCATAGCCAAAGAAGTCATCAAAATCTCAGTCAAATCCTTCTTCTTAAACCCCTCTTCACCCTCTCCATCACTCCCTTCTTCCTCCATCTTCCTTCTCCTCTTCCTCCTCCCACCTCCACTTACCACCGGATCCATATCAACCGTCTTCTTCGGCTTATCCTCGTTCTTTTGTTGGTGAAACAAGTTGTAGAAATAAGAACAGTCGTCTTCTGGAGTCACCAAAGTCGTGTTTTTCATACGCAAATCGAGGAACAAAACGCAAAACAAAGATTGAAAATTTACGAGATTGGACTAACGAACGTAGGAAGGAGATTTGGACAACAACCACAAGTCAAGATTTATACAAAATCCACCAAACCCAACGACAAAAAAACGATAACTTTAATCAAAGATCGAAACTTTATTACTTATACCAACAAATTCAACACAGAAATCTGAAACCCAGAAGCTAAACGAGTTTGTTAAAATGTAATGGTGTGAACACTTCAAAAGAAGTCGAATATAAATTTCATAATTTCTGCGTCAAAGTATGAAATGAGATTTTAATTTGTCAAAGATGTGGACCCGATTTGAAGCAGAGCAGCTGGCAGCTAATCCCAATCTCAATCCAGCGATCTGCACTGCAAGGATAAAATCGGGATTTTAATTAAATAAATATATATAAATTAATTTGTAGCAAATGGGTTGGAGGATGATGTGAATAGATGATGTAGTGCAGTGAATCTGATCTGAAAGAAAGCGCGTTGAAATGAGGCGTGTGAAAACGCGGAACGGAGGCGGTGGGTGGGGCGGCGGCAGATGCTGATTGGCGCTTACTGTTGTTGTTACCGAGGGTCATTATGGTAATTACTTCATTAGTTAATTAATGTTGTTCAAGTGTTTTTTGTGTCTGATTTTTTAATGCTTTTTTGTGTTTTGTTTTATTAGTTATTGGTCGGTCAATCTGCTTTGTCGGTTTAAACTTCAAATATAAATTGCACTGCATAATTTAATATCTACCCTTATATATTTTAATAGAAGTTGGATCATGTGATCCTCTCAATTTGGTGGACTCGTGAATCTCATCTTGCATCCGTGATTGCATTTTTTGGACGCATGACAAATGCACACGTGCAAGTCACATGCTTCATTAATGCGCTAGCACAATCTGGTGCGTCCAAAAAATGCAATCGACAGATGTAAAAAAGGATCCATGAATCCACCAATGATACATTCTCTATTTTAATAAACCACCGTTTTCCATTTCATTAGAGTTCTTCGTCCAATTTTTTCTTAGTCAAAAATTAATCATTTTTAGGATGACATACCAACTGAACTGATTTGACTGATTCTTTCACAATAACTCAAAACACTATTGTAGATCATACATCATTGTAAAAGGAAGGATCGTTGTTGAGGCGCGTGTTCTTTTGAGAACCTCCATCTTCAATGAGATCCTGCGAACCTTACAGGAACCGTTGGATCAAATCATTGAACGGTCCAAAAATCAAAATCTTTAACCTTGGAGAGTTGTTGCGCTTTTAGGGCGAGTTAGTTTAGGAGGTATTTTCGTAATCCGCCCAATACATCCTGTCCATTTATTTTACCAACATCCGATAGTTATAAAATAGGACGTAAGGTCTCATTGAATGTATGGATCGCACAGGATCCGGACTCTCGTTGTTGATTCATTGATGATGAACTTGTAGGACACACTAAGTCCTATAAATGTGTAGTTTACTAGCTAGCCGATTTCTTGCACCACAAGCTAAGGACTCTTCCACGCTCCTCATTTATTTAAGTTAATACTACTGTTAATATTTCTTAATCAAGTTTACAGCGGACCAAAACGTTTATTAATAAAATGACGTCGTTTAACAATTGCGGCAAATCGCGGGATTCAGACTCAACTGTCATCACCACTTCGCTGCTTCAGCGTGAGATGCGGTCGCCTAAATTCGGGGATGATTCAAAAAAGCCCTAATTAGAGTCAAAACCCTAATTCGGAAACTTCTCGAAATTAGGGCATGTCAAAAATGTCAACAGTACAACGCATACGAGTCGTACTTCGCCAGTGCATCAACTTCCAGCTTTTTACACAAGAGCAATCGACCCAATTTCAGAGCTTTCTGAGTATAGGAGATGGTGTTGTATTTATATACCTTAATCAACATTGTGTTGGTTCAGGCATTGTATTGAATTGTATCAATCAGGAAGTGTCTGATTTGAGTTAAAGGAAGAGTCTTTGATATGGATAGACGGGTTGCTGTTGAGATTGAAGATGAATTGTCAGCATCTGTGGCTGGATTGACGGTTGTGGCGATTGTGGATAAGGAGAGTAGCAAATGTGCGCTTAAATGGGCGATGGACAATTTGTTTGAATATGACGATGTCAACAAGCCTATTCTTGTGCATGTGACCAGCAGTAAGTCTCCTTTTCATTGTCACTGTAATTTTTCATTCTTGGTTATAGTTAGGTTTGCAGATATGCGAAGAGATTGTTAGGTTATAGAATATTTATAAGGGTGTTTTTTTGCGCTTAAGGTGTTTGTGTTATTGTCTCATAGAGGAGGGCTTTGAATTTGTGTTGGAATTTAATGTGAGAGTTATAGAGCCTTGATAATTCGGAATGAAATGTGATTGATCTCTGTGTTGTGATTGATTTTGTGCAAGAAAATTAGATTTCTGTGATTATATGCGTGGAATTAGGGTTTAGAATGTAGAGACAAATGGTTGGAAATGCTTTAATATCTGTAGGGATCATCGTCTCTTCCCAAAAATAGTGTTTTGCTAAAGCTTCATCTTGATCACCTGAGATATGCATGGAAGATATTGTAAAGAAAAACACGTAGAATAGAAGTGCAGAGTCTTAGGGGTTCTTGTCAGATAAGGCTTCACCAATCTCACCCCTTTGGGTACGGATGTGTCCGTGAGGAAAGTGGGTAACCATAAGCTTTTCTCTCAGGATATTTCCAAAATGACTTTCGACCTATCTGTCCATTTGAAATCTGTGGCTGTGGCCGTTGGTGATTACAAGCACACTGAATATTCCATGAAATGGGCTATTGAGCATTTGTTGATTGACTGTGAAGACCCTTCTCTGATTTTGATTCATGTTTATCCGAAAAGACAAAAAATCCTTAATCGAAACCAACATTTTTATCCGGATCCTGATGACAATGGTAACCGTGTTCACCCTCAAATATTATCATGCACTGACATAGGAATATATTCTGTTTTTATTAGGTTTTTACAATGTGGTGGGCCGGTGGCATCAAAACTCTGTTTACTGTTTTAGATTTTGAGGTGTAATATTGATACCTTTGTTTATATCCGCCTTGATATTTCTTGTGCAGAACCTCCCCCTGAGGCTGACTATAGAAAATATAAAGCTGAAATAGAGCAGCTATTCATGTCATCTCGTACTTTTTGTGCTCGCAAAGGGGTTTGTATTATTAAGCATTGTCTTACATTCTCAAAACTGTATTTGCGAGCGGATATTTACTGACTGGCATGGCTTTCAGGTTCAAGTAAAAGAGGTTGTTCTCGAAGACAGTGATGTTTCCAGAGCATTACTGACCTACATAAAAACCAACCACATAAGTAACATTATTCTTGGTTCGACAAAAGGGAATGCTCTTTCCAAATGGTAAATTCCTCTTATCTTTCAGTTTGTAATATATACACCATAAAATACTAAACACCGAATGTTCCTTAATTCTCTGATACAGGATGAAATCTGATGTGCCAGCCACTGTATTGAAGCATGCACCAGAGTTCTGCTCTGCCTATGTAGTTTCTAAGTCAAAGCTACTTGCTGTCAAACAAGCGGAACGGCCTGCAGCTAATACTGCAACTCCACCAAAGATGCCATTTTCGATGGCATTACCACTTCTTGTGACCTTGAGATAAATTGGAGTTAGAAAGCAGCAAGTATGCCTTTTGAGTATATTTGTGCAAAGTTAAATTGATGTTGGGATGATGTTTATTGTCTTCACTTTTTGATTTTTCTCATTGCGTCCTTTTGCCATTTGTTTTACACAGAAACAAAGGGAAATCTGAGAAGCCAGGTCATAGGAGCACTAACTCAGACGGGCTCCCTTGTGACAAAATCCTTGAAGCTGTTACAAAACCTCCACGCAATAAGCTTAGAAGTGCTCCTGTATCAATGGACAGTATTGAGTTTGAATTGCTTGAGAGGTCTTCAAATATCCGTGACTCTTTTTCAGACGATTATGATGCTTCTGGGGTAGCGAGTTTTGGATCATTTGATGAGGACGGGCTTCCTGACATTACATCCAAATCCAGTTGCACCATTGGGACTTCTCTTGTAAGTGTTCAACAGTTTGAGATAGAACGAGGATTGGCTAATCTTCCAATATAGAGTCCTGATAATGTTTTCTGTTGCAGCGGGATGCTGATGGTGAGTTGAGAAGGCTGAAACTTGAGTTAAAGCAAACAATGGAAATGTACAACAATGCGTGCAAAGAAGCTATCTGTTCTAAAAAGAAGGTAAGAGCCATAGGTGCTCTAAAATCGGAATGAAAGTTTTATAAGACATTTTTGATCAATATGGGATGGTAATTTAAGAATTTACTTCAACACAGGAAAAAGAGCTTCAGGAATTGAGGAGGGGAGAAACGCGTAAGCTTGAGGAAGCCAGACAGGCTGAAGAAAGAACCCGTGCAATGTTGGAAAGGGAAAAACGAAAATACGAAGTCGCCATTGAGGCTGCAGAGGCATCAAAGAAGCTAGCTGAGATTGAGGCAAAAAGAAGAAATGATGCAGAGTTGAAATTAAAAGAGGTGGAGGACCTGCTATTATTTTCTCGCCATGAATTGCGTTATAGAAAGTACACAATAGAGGAGATTGAAGCTGCTACTGAAAAGTTCTCAGACGCTAGAAAAATTGGGGAAGGTGGATATGGACCTGTGTATAAAGGCTACCTTGATCACACTCCAGTAGCTATTAAGGTTCTAAGCCCTGATAGCACTCAGGGAAGGAAGCAGTTCAAGCAAGAGGTATACCTATGTGAACTATCTGATTTTAAATTATAATCACACTGAGATACTTGTCGTTTTGAACTTACGAATTTGATGCCTACATGTTTAAGGTTAATGAGCTGTACTCAATTTTCTTTGTATGAATAACAGATTGAGGTCCTTAGCTGCATCCGACATCCAAACATGGTTTTGCTAATTGGTGCATGTCCGGAGCATGAATGCTTGGTGTATGAGTACATGGATCATGGAAATTTAGAAGATAAACTTCTTCGAAGAGGAATAGGGTCACCTCTATCTTGGAGAAAACGGTTCCAAATAGCAGCCGAGATTGCTACTACGTTGGCTTTTCTTCACCAGTCCAAGCCTGAACCTATAGTGCACCGTGACCTCAAACCAGCGAATATTCTCCTTGACCGCAATTACGTGAGTAAAATTAGTGATGTTGGTCTAGCGCGACTGGTTCCAGCATCAACAGCCGATGATGTCACTCACGCTGCAGCTGGAACATTTTGCTACATAGACCCAGAGTATCAACAAACCGGCATCTTAACTACCAAGTCCGATATATACTCGTTGGGTGTACTCCTACTCCAAATTATCACAGGCAGACCACCTATGGGCCTCATCAACCATGTGGAAACTGCCATATCAAATAATACTTTTGAAGAGAA